>CAXKVY010002101.1:0-122500 GCA_964058915.1 Tetropium fuscum
ATACTATATACTGCCCAGACCATAGCCCTCTTTTAGTTCTATACTATTGATAGATTGATAGATTGTCTGAAACATTCGCTGATAAGCATTAAATTGATATTGTAGCGCTTGATTGAAGTTTAATAAGCTGTCAAATTTGGGTAACTGAGTTCATTATTTTTTGCAGAGGTGACGACTTCATATTATGTATGAAATGCCTCGATCTCTGCAATTACTGCTTTTATATTAGAGAAATGTAATAAGTTCTGGCTGCTAGTTTTCACTCGTCTGTACGATTTTTAGAGGAAGTAGGTATCCGTGGGATTTCTCGAAGGTCCTGGATTTTGATCTTGCCCTTGTTCCGTTGTCAGGGTGAACCTGTAGTGAGGGAGCAGTGTTAGAAACTCGTTTATGCTGAATATTCTTTTTAATGCATGTAGTTTGCCTTTTTATGAAATATTACCATTTATATTTTACAAATATTTTATGAAAAATAACCAAACTTGCATGTAGGTGCAGGTTGGTCATTTTACGGTAACTTTATTATCTCTTTGTACAGTTTGCGGTGTAAATCGATGTTTGAATATATTTCTTTTGACAGTGGTTTTAGTGTATACTGTTGTACTTGGTTTATATTTAATTGGCGCTTGCTTCTTCTCATTGCGTTTTTCTGTTGTTCTTTCTCTATTTTCGAGCGCCTTTTGTTTCATCTCTTTATAATAATGGCCTTGGTTTTCTTCGGATATAATGATTTATTGGGGTTTTGTTGGGTCTATATCGAAAGGCATTTAGTCTCATATGGCCATTTAACATCTATCGGTTCTCTTTTGTTGTTGAGTGGATATAATTATTATAACCTAGGATGGCGTATGGCATTTGTTCCGTGATTGTGAAGTTCCGCGCTTTTCTGTCGTTCTCTCTTTATTTTTGAGCGCCTTTTGTTTTATCTCTTTATAAAAAATAGCCTCGGTTTTTTCACGGTGTTCCTGGGTATAATTATTTATTAGGGTTTTGTTGGGGTCTCTATCGAAAGGGTCTTGAGTGTCATATGGCCATTTAATACATATAATACTGGGTTCTGTGTTGTTGTTGAGTGGATATAAGTATTATAACCTAGGACGGTGTAGGGTATTTGCTCCGTGATAGTGAAGTTCTTCGCTTCCTGGTTAAGAACTCTGATGCTCTATTATTGTCGAGTGAAAGCGCTCTATTATTCCATTAGATTGTGGACTTTCAGGTGTTGTATAGTGTATTGCAGTTTTAGATGCCCATAAAACTGCAAACTCTTCTATTAGTCCATTTTTAAATTCCGTGCCGTTATCGGTAACGATCAAGTACGACATTCCATGGTGGCTGATAAGTATTAGAAGGACTTTTAGTATATTGACAGCATTGCTTCCATATATTGGGTAGGCTTGGCCATACTTCGAGAAAGCGCCGCTGACTGTTAAGAATTTTTGCCCGCTTGCCTGGAAGGTGTCGGTGTTACCATGAATTCTGGCTTGGCAGGGTATTTGTCGTATTTATTGAATTGACAAGTCTCACACGACCTGATTGATGTCTTCTATATAGGATTTCATAGGTCGCCAATAATATTGTTCTTTCATATGATCTTAGGTGTCGCTAATGCCTCGGTGATTGGTTTTTGCTTCATGGTAATTAGTTATTATTTCTCGATGTCGTCTCTTCTTCCTCGACACTTTGCCTTATAGTATTGTACTTGACTAGGTCATATGCTGATTTTTTATGGTTATAATGGTTTAGCGGTTTCTCAGAGATTGGTATTGTTAATACAGGGTTATCTCGATTAGTGTGAAGTTTGCCTAAGGTTTTAATAATTCGGGTGCTCTCATTCGCCAGTTTGTCCAGTTGTCCCCAGTTTCCTTTTCCTTGTGAAGAGTACCATTTCCGTGTTTCTGAGGTTGACGGATGGGGCATGCTCCTTACACCAATTTTCGATTATTATTAGGGCCGTCTGCATTCGCTGGCAAAAGACTCCTTCGAATTTTCCATTAAGCAGTATCGTTAGGTCATATGCGTATGCAATCGTCTAGAATCGTTCCATGTTGAGGTTGTTTAGGAAGCTGTCAAGAACCAGGTTCCATAGAAGTGGTGATAAAACACCTCCCTGTGGACAGCCTATCGCAACCAATCTTCTTATGACAGTGTCTCCAGAACTGATTTGTACCGATATCCAGTACCTGATATTGGATATCCAGCTACCCACAATATGAGGAACGTTCCTATGTGGTAGAACTGCTGTTATTTTAGGAAAGGCGGTTTTGTCAAACGCACCTTCTATATCAGGTATGGCCAACCTTTGTTTGGCTGAGGGCGTAATTTCGGAACTTAATCAGGTCGCGGGCCGTAGGCAAGAAATACGTAGGTAGTAGTGAATAATCCAGTTGTCCACAAAAAGCCACAGAATTTCACACATTTTTTTATTAATTAATTATAATACCCTAATCAAACATACAAAAAGCACATTAATAAAAAAAGATATAAAAATCGTATGTAAATAAATATTCCACACCTGCGAAAACTCGCAGGTGTGGATACTTTTCTTGGGAAAGGTATGTTCTGTAAAATTCGCTTAGTTCCACATCATCAACTTTAGACTTCAAATATGAGTCTTCTTGAAGTTCGATCAACTCCATTTGTAGGTGAAGCGGAGCATCTTCCATATTACTCTTACAAGGATTTGCAAAAATGTTGCAAGTGCTCTCTATATTCTTAAAATCGGAAAATCGATCAGTGAATTGCTCTGCCAGTAGTTCAAGTTCATGAGCATAGCGACCGTATTCAATGTTTTCGTGACTGGATAATGTTAAACAGTTTTTACTTCTCATTTGTGTTTCCCACAAACGAATTTTATTTTGAAGAGCTTTAAGATGACTGAACAGCTGATTTACCAATTGCCATTGTTTTTGAAGCTTCAGGTTCAGGTCGTTTAAGTGTCCTGTGATGTCTACCAGGAATGCCAAGTCACAAATCCAAGTTGGATCACAAATTTGCCGCAATGTTTTCTCTTACATTTCCATAAAATCAGCTATTTCTTTTCTAAGGTCATAAAACCTTTTTAGCATTTTACCATTGCTTAGCCACCTTACTTCGCAATAATATGTCACATCATCGTGTTCTGTAGAGAGTTAATCCAAAAATGCTTTAAACTGACGATGGTTAGGACCGCGGGATCTAAGGGATCTTATGAAATTAATGGTATTTATTACCACATCCATAACACTCTTCAGTCGAATGGACTTAAAGCACAAGTTTTGTTGGTGAATAATGCAATGCATAATTATTAAATCACATTCTTGTACATTCATAGCGGTTGCAAAGAGCAACCGCTATGAATGTACAAGAATGAGCAACCTTCAGAATTCTACTAACATCTTTTCTTGCACCGACCATTGAAGTGAATTTACACCATTGCAAACTATATTGCTCAAAAGTACTTTGCACCTCTGTAAAAATATCTTTTCCAGTAGTGGTCCCTCGTAGCGACCGTAAAGCTAGTAACACCTCTGTCACAAATTCTTCATCAACACCTTCTATAAAAATAGCTAACTGGGCTGTGTCAGATAAATCTGTACTCTCATCCAAATCAATCTAAATGCTTGAAAATCAGCCAATCTATCGGTCAATGTTTTTTTGATGTCACTAGCAATCATATCTATACGTCGAACAACAGTACGTCGCGATAAGCTCACTTTCTCAAACACTTTCTTCTATTCTGGGCACAAAAGTTCTGCAACATCTACTAGGCACTCTTTAACAAACTGTCTCTCAGAAAATGACCTCGATGTTTTCGCTATTTTGGAACTAATTATAAAACTAGTTTTAACAACACTGTCTAGATTTAGAATTTGCTTGAATATTTCCCGCGTCGTACTCTTGACCGTACGCGAATATGCGATGCGAACTTTATCAGTTATTAAGAAGTAAGGAGATGACGCGCGCTGAGCGGTTTATATATTCTCCCAATAAGCAACTATAATACTCTCGATGGTACGAGAGTGGTTCAAGTGCACGAGCGGCTTCCCGAATGTTTATCTGTTTGTCTTTCTAACGACTATTTCTGACTTGATCTGTGGCGTTTCACTGCGTACGCTTAATAATATTATTTATCGATTTGAATTGATATCATTATTTGAATTTTCTAAACCTCTCGCGGGCCGGATTGAAGGTGGTGGAGGGCCGGAACCGGCCCGGGGGTGGCCCATATATGCTCTATATGTATCAAGACACCCAGGGTGGATTCCTTGTAATCCAAGGATTTCTCAATCCGACTTGCTACCGTATGAAGGGCAGTGTCGGTGGATGTACCGGGTGTGTATGCATGTTGGTTAGGATGCACAGGATTGTTAGGCAATCCTGTGCAAAAGATTCTATTTTAAATTCTAAATATGTCTATCTAGTTATCCATAATTCCAACGTTTTTCTACAGAAGGAAGATCTATATCAGCCTTTTAAACCAAATTTCAACCTCTATTGGCTCCAAATTTAACTAAGTATTTCGTGGCTTTAAATGTTATAATAGGGGACGCTTTAATGTTATAGGATCAGCATTTAAATATATCAATAATTAATTTAACTTGGCTTTGATGCTTCAGATGGCGAGTATTACTCATCAATTCGCCAACCAGCGATTTATCGGAAAACCACTCCTGGTTTACATACATTATCATTACTTTTATTATCTACATATGCATTTTGTATTTATTCTGCAAATGGAGACCAAGAAGACATAATCTGGTTCACACCCACCAATGGCTTGTCTTAATCGTAGTTAATACGATGCAGACCGCCTTAAATCAACATATTCCTTCACTTTTTCTAATTGAACGCTGCAGATAGATTCAAGCTAACCGTAAGTTTAGCCCCAGAAGTAAGATACTAGTGCTAGATGATGAGTCGGCATATTATTATTTCGTTGGCCGCATTTGCGTCTAGGAGCGATTAGTAAATACTAACCACCATTCTATGCAGAAATGGGCTGCACCTGGAAAATCTTATTAGTTACGGTCAAACTCGGACAAGCAATTTGCCGGAACTTTACTTTCGCAGCTACTCAAAGAAAATCCCCCAATCTAATTCCTCTAGGAGTGATTTTGTAACGGTATTCTATCCGAGTTGTCTCAGGTAATTTCGCATTGCATCAGTCATTCACGTCGGATGCGTTTAGGCGGTCTTTTAATGTTGCATTTATCATTAATGGCAAAACTTTTCACGCTACTGAGCTACTGGGGACCTCTTGTTAACATATTCCTATGAAAAATCTAAGCCATATTTACCTTCTCATTTCTGGACGAATAGAAGCATTGTACCGGAAGAAATATCTGAAATGTCAGGTAAAACATTATTGTTATCACAGTCTTAAAACTTGCTGATACCACGTACAGCTGATACCACGTACAGCTGGTTATATCAGTTGCAATTTTTTAGGTGAGGACCTAATCTAGTTGTTTTAAATTTATGCCTTTTCTATGCATTTTGCGACCCCTTTGCCTATGAATAAAATGATATTTAGTTACATAATCATAATCCCTTTGCAGGTAATTATTCCGAACGAGATGGTGGCAGCATGAAAAGTGAAACATATAATGTTTGTAATACATGTGCGGGTTTCTCTGTCCGGCTTTTTGATTTTAAAACTGATATATCTTAATTTTACTACCTGACTGATTTTAGCCGTACCTAATTCATACAGGACCTCTCCTGTAAATAATAGTTCTTTCTAATTTTGTTTAGGGAAACAAGTAGCACGTTCACTACTTTGGCTGGTTTCTGATAAGAACCAGCTAGTAAAAGTACTTTTCTGCTGTGTTAAACACATTTTTTTCACTGAATGTGTACAATTTTGTCTGTAATTTTGTTCATACCATCAATGTTGGCGTGGAGGTGATCAGTGACTGCACCAAGCAAAGACATGCGAATTACGTTTTGGTGCGTTTTATTTGCATATATTATAGATAAACCCTTATTTAACCGAACGGCACTGGATAATATATTGCATGGCCTCGAACTGATTTGATTCAGAAAATTCCGTTGATCACGTGCACGCCAACATTGATGGTATGGACTTTAAGATAATGTCAATAGAAATGGTACCTAGTTGAGGTTGTCAAGTTTTTACTTGGTTACGATGGAGATTTTATGAGGCTATTTGTTTCATCTGTACATAGTTGATATGTTTCCATACAAACAAATAATTATATTTCCGCAGGAAAGGGAGACTTTAGTGCTTAGTAGGTGTCTGCAAAATCAATATTTCGCTGTTAATCGGAAAAAAATATAATTTTCTTTTATAAGGAATAAATAAAATCTATTATTATTATTATTATTATTACATTTGTAAACATAATTTCTAGTTTCCCATTTGTACAATTTTTCCGTCGACCGTGTATTCCGCATACCTGTTTCATTATGGTATACAAAATCGTTCATTAATCACCCCTATTTTCTAAGACACATTAGTGAAACAATATATATAATTAAATATTCATGTTAATAGCTTATAATAATTATTTAAATATGCTGTAAAACGTCCCATAAATGAATAATGACAAATATTTTGCGTAATGCTTCCAGAACTGGCAGAAAGTTGAAATGTTACTGTCGGAAAATAAGAGAGACCTATATATAAAAGCAATACAAAAAAATAGGACAAAAATTTTGTTTCTAATATAAATCTGTCTATTGAATATTCAATGAGTAGCCGAAATAAAATAGTTAGCACTTTTATTGTATTTCTTATTGTAATGCTGTAGTTATTGCTATAGCAAATGATGGTAAATGAGACAAATTGCACTGCGTTATAATATTAACACAAATTCGGTGTTTAATTCGGAATTTAAAATAATGAAGAATAAACGTCACAATTAGTAGAAATCTGGATCTGAAGACAAAGGATATCCAAGAAAATCCTCAACAAGAAACTAACTATTAATATTTCGTTATTGCACCATTTATATTTATAGCTTCTATAAGTCTGTTTGGCATATAATTATTAAATAACCTTATTTATACAATTTACAATTATTTATACAAATCAGTAGTAATAATATTTTTCCATGCATTATCCGTGGTCTCACATTTCGTTTTTGGATACTTCTTGCTCTGGATCTGGACTATGACTTGGGCCGGTTAAGAACATTAATGTTGTGTAAGCGAGGTATACCAGACCCCTCTAGCGGTCAGTTGCTACTGCTTATCAGACATTACTAAGTAAAGTCTTTGACAAGCAGCGTCCTGCAATGCAGGCACCTAGAGCAGCGACCCTAGCCAAAGGTAGGCTAAACAACATACTGAATGGATTTACAGGTAACAACTACACAGAGAACTAATATTCCTACCTGTATTGAATTACACCTGCAAATCCGATAAGATAGCTATGATCATTCACCAATACCTCCACCAGCTGTAGACTAGTTTCGAGCTGTTTGGCTCTCATCAGTACACCGTAGGTAGAGGAATTAATGAATGACCAAAACAGTCAAGCAGTAGTGTGCAAGCGAGGGATACCAGACCTCTCTAGCAAAGACTAGACCAGACTAGAGGGGTCTGGTATCCCTCGCTTGCACACTACTGCTTAGTCTGCATGACTGTTTTGATAGTTTTGGTCATTCATTAATTCCTCTACCTACGGTGTACTGATAAGAGCCAAACAGCTCGAAACTAGTCTACACCTGGTGTAGGTATTGGTGAATGACCATAGCTATCTTATTGGATTTGCAGGTGTAATTCAATACAGGTAGGAATATTAGTTCTCTGTGTAGTTGTTACCTGTACATCCATTCAGAACATTAATGTTGTCATCTTGGAACCAATTAGTTACAGTATGAGCAGTATAAATGGAACAATTATCTTGTTGAAAGGAGAATTCATTATTAGAAAATAATTGTGACAGAAGGGAGCATAATATTGTCTAAAAATATACGTTATACTATTAAATCGTTCTTCAATATGTCACAATACACCAGGACCACGTACGGATATCCAAGCCCACATATTAACGGAAAATCTATCACTTTTGTCATTGTTAGATATATATTTCTCATCGAATCGAGTATTCGGAGGTCGGTAAACACGAATACGACCGCTGTGTGTTCACTGGAAGGTTTTTTCGCCTGTAAAGATTATATTGTTTCAAAAATTTACATCACGCACCAAAAATTCAAGCGCAAATCCTAGTCGAGCTTCTTTATATTCAGCTTTTAGTAAGTATTTCTGCACTGCTGGATGACAGCGTAGCTCCGATTCTCTTACTCGCCGTGCCGGTGACCGGCACTACTCGACCCAGGAAAATTCGTTTCTTCAGCAGACTAAATAAAATGGATTTTTTACTACTTTTACTAATGTATTTACCAATTGCAAATCTTGTTGAATTGATATCCTTCCTCAGTGCAATTTGTCTCATTGACCATCCATCTTCTGCTTTAGCAACAACTCCAGATTTAACTAAATTGCTTATATGGGGCATATTGGTTTTTGCACACTTGCAATGAATTTTGACAACTAATTTGTATTTAACTTAGTTAAATATAAATGTATTAATAAATATCATTATTTTCTTCACTTTATTTAAAATATACCTAGTCGATGGAAAATCACAAATTCAAATTAAATGTTATTTATTGTTCTTTTGCTTTAAAATCGAATCATGACATTTGATAATTTTGTTCTCAGGCATTTTCCGACTCGGAAGAAAATGTGCCCTTAGAATATGGTATGTACATTGATGAAAATTATGAGAATTACCTGGAAAATAATCTTGAATATTTTGCCTGTGACCCCTGCGAGAGGAGTTTCCCATTAAAGGCTGATTTCGACTCACACATGTCTCAACACACTGTATGCCATTTAGATGGTTGTAATTTTAGTGCTCATAAAAAAATTATAGAAAAACATATCAAATTACAACACTCAACAGGTTTATATGATAAAATTAGAAATATTAATTCACCCGAGGATATAGTGAAATGGATCGACGAACGAAAAAGGAAATATCCAAATAAGGAAAATGTACAAAGACGGTATCAAGAGCAAGCGGAGAAATTAAATAGGGGCGAAAGAATAAATGCAAATAAAAACAAATTTGGAAAACATAAGTATAAGTGTAAGTACCTACATAATAATTATCTCTTTTATATTTTGTGAATGAAATGTACTTACATAATTATGTTCTCCAGTTAGTACGTAACAATTTTATTTTTTATTATTGTATAGGTACCTAAACATTTCTATGGTGGTTGAACCATTGTATCACACTGTAATGGATCTAAAACTGAAATCAGACATAAGCGTTTAGATAGTTTTGGTATATTATAGTTTTTCGCGATCAGTAAACTAAGTTGACATGCTCGGGGACATTTAGTTGTCTATTTGGCATTGCGTATTATATTGCTTCATCTGAACAGCATTTTACACTAAGGTTAGATCGATATTTGAAAAGTACAAATAACAGACTCATCATCTTTTACCGTGTACGTTTGTGATGTTCATATAATGTGGTGATGTCCGGTAGGATTATCCAACACAGGAATGGTGTGAGTATACATTTCAGATTCTGCAAGGGGAATTTTAAGAAAAAAGACAATTTTTATTTCTGCTCGAAATGATATCATTCGTGGGGTTTCTTGCCTAATAATATCGTCATATTGTTTAATATGTTCTGATTGTGGTCAGTCTTAATAGGTTATTTATCTTTATACTAAGAGTCCATTTTTCATTTGAAATTTGGATGCGTCTTACGTGGTAGAGCCGTGTAAATCCGAACTTCTCTGTTGCTCCAACACATCCACAGAGGGGAGCTGGAGCAATACCAACAGTCACTCCCCACGTCATTGGAGTGAGTGATTATAGGCTCCTAGAGGCGTATGCCCTGGGTAGGCATATAATGAGCCCAGGATAACAGACTTCTGCATTCGGCCGGCTATGGCTTCCGTCGCTCATTTTATTTTGTGATTATGAAAGAAACCAGTCACCGTTCTCTGTGGCTCCGACATATCCACAGAGGGGAGCTGGGGGCTAGGGGGCTCTGAGAGTCGACTGCCTTGGGTAGGCATAATGAGCCCAAGATAACAGCCTTCTGCATTCGGCCGGCTATGGCTTCCGCCGAACTTCGAGCATGCCGGAATGGTTTTCAATTCCGAAAGCAGTGTGTGTCTAACCACCGAGAGCTTCAATAATCAGTACCACTAACTTAACAATATGGCTTGGATAGTCTGCGGAGTTCGAAGAGCAGATCTCGATATTTTGTCCGTTTTTTCTCCTCCTTCAAGACGATGTTGTTCTCCGCTGGTGCCGAGAGCTCAATGGCGAGTTGGTGGTCTAGGAGGACTACGTTAGACTTATTGGCTGGTATTAGTCTGACGGTGGGAAACGAGTAATTCCAATAAATTAGGCACTTCTCGTTACCCACAACAGACTCAATATCCCCCTGAGCATAAGGCAGCACTAGTGCCTCGTCTATCCAATAAGAGTGCCTTAGGTGGTAATCAAGCACTCGTAAGGCCGCGCTGGGTGGTGAATATAGGCCGAGAATGCATATACCGATAGTAAATGCATTAATGTCTCCGGCGCCCTATTGCAGGCCCTGCAGCTAACATCAGGGACCTCTATACCCATGACACGCCTTCGATAGACGAGTGTGTTAAATACACCATCTTGGCAAGCAATTATGAATCTCTCGGTCTCGGACTTCAGCCTGACTGACCATAAGAACGCGAAGGCCAGCCTTCTGGATAAGCCGAGATTTTCTATATTTTTATAGAAAACCCCAGGCATTAGCTTATTCTGGTGTAGAAATATAAATATAAGCCGCGTGTTCTGCGGCTTTAATTTGGGCTTTTAACCGAACGGGTTCCAACTCGGTGAGACAGTCGCGATTTACCTACCCGTTTGTCCCGGCATCGAAGACAAGGCCAAGTTCATTAGCTGCCCTTTATGCCGTCTTAAACAAAAAAGTTCCTTCTCCTGAATTTTTATGGTCTCGGACCATGCAGCGGAGGGGATTCGACCTCCGTATGACTCTACAGGCTCCCTCGAAAATCATCCTGCTGAGGCTCTCCACACTCAAAGAGTCCACGGCCTCCCATAACGTGATATTCTTGTGTCAATTTCACTACCCTAAAGGAGCAGGGAAGGATCGGAATGGCAAGTATACTGGTAGCACATACCTTGTTCTTCCCTGACAGTTCTGTTGACCAGATCCGCCGGAGGCGGTGCTTATATTTGCCGAGGACAGCGTATAGATAGCATTTACACCAAAGTAAGTTTACGACAGCCTTTGTGTGCTCCTGTGCTACCTGAAGGATGGGTGTAGATACCTTTCATATCTCCCTTCTCAGCTAAACGGATAATGGCAGTAGGGATATACAAAAGAGAAGGGGACTCAGGCAGTCACCTCTTCTAAACGATACCGTCTCTGTCTGGACTCTAACATTACCGGATGTAACGGTAAAGCGAGTCCTCCAGAGCGATATCAGTTCTTCAATGCATCTCATCATTGGACCGGGTATCACAAGACACTGGAGCAAGTGAACAATACGCTCATGAGATGTCATATCAAATGGCTTCAGGTAATCGATCCAGGCCATATAAAGGCTTCGCTTATACTATATGGAGTCCTGGGTGATACATCTCTCAATCAGCAGGTTCATTTGACAGCCAGCGACACCCTGCTTTGATCCTCGTTGCTCATATAGCCGTTCGTAAACTCGTTCAACTGCATGGAGTACCAGAATGTACAAGATGCGTGTAAACATTTTGTAACATGCGTTTAGGCAGGTTATCGGTCGGTAGTTCTTTGCGTCGGACAAATCTCTGTTCTTAGGGATTAGCACGGCCCGCCCCTCGACGATCAATGAAGGAATTGCTGCTACCCATTTACCCAGATATTGAATATTCTGGATAAATGGTGGTGGGTGGAGGGACATTTTTTTCCGCCAAAAGTTGTTAATTCCATCTAGACTTGGAGCAACAAAGTTCTTAGAGCCCTCAAGCGCTCCTCGAACCTCTTGAAGGGTTATCGGTTGACACACTTCTTGTTGTTGCTGAAATTGTACTTATTTTATAAAACATAGTTTTTTATAATTTCGTTATTTTAGTAATCCATTGCTAGACTTATTCGTTATTTTACTGTCTATTTTATTTTTTTTTTTGTAGTGGGGAAAATCAAAGGCACAAGACAAAATGCGACGAGAAAAAGCAAAACAAATCGCACTAGGAACATAAAAATGGAAACATTAATCAATGAAAAAATATTCTGGAATAGTACCACCTCTCCTTTCAAAGGCACATCTCACTTGTTTAAAATAGAATTTGAGGAAGAAACAAAAAAATATGAAGATGACGAGTGGGCCGTTTCATCTTCAGGGGGTTGTATTAAACTAAATAATGCACTTGAAATGATTAAAGGTGCATATGACTCTGATGATGAAATATTAATCAACAGTAATGAAGATAATGTAAAAGAACTCACTCATATTAAAACTAATATCGCTGAAGATAACGTACTCGCACCAACTGAGGTGAAAATTAACAGAATGCTGATTACCAATAATGTTTCTAATAAAAAGCCAACTTTTGATCAAAATAAAAAGAGAAAACGTGTATACAAGAGGGATGAGAAGAAACACAATAAGGGTACAATTATTAAGAATCATGATGATTTCTCACGTATTTTATTTAAAAGACAAAAAGTGACCTTGTTAGAAAAGTTGTTGGATAATGAAATAAGACACGAAAGAAATATAATACTACAGTGTGTTAGATATATTGTTAACCAATATTTCCTATATGATCAAAATGTTTCAGGTTAAATATATATATATATATATATATATATATATATATATATATATATATATATATATATATATATATATATATATATATATATATATATATATATATATATATATATATATATATATATATATATATATATATATATATATATATATATATATATATATATATATATATATATATATATATATATATATATATATATATATATATATATATATATATATATATATATATATATATATATATATATATATATATATATATATATATATATATATATATATATATATATATATATATATATATATATATATATATATATATATATATATATATATATATATATATATATATATATATATATATATATATATATATATATATATATATATATATATATATATATATATATATATATATATATATATATATATATATATATATATATATATATATATATATATATATATATATATATATATATATATAGATAGATATATAAACACGATGTCCCATTTTTTAACGCTCACTATTGGGAGCACTATTGGGATGATATTCAAAGTAGTGCCTTACACAAGATATCTATGGATCTATGGTACTTTTTGAAATATCCCGAAATCTGTAAAATGCCGAATTAAAAATTTTTTATTATGACTTAATTTTTTTTATGGGTACCACCATATCATTTATTTTCTCCTAGAAAACATATGTTCTTTTCTTTATAAGAATTGATCACATAGAATTTTTGTAGCGTTGTGGAGTAGTGTTGAGATTCGGTTATGGTTGCCATGCTCGCACCATCTTGCACTTTTATAGTCACCAAGAATGTAACCCAAACTTGAAAACAGTTCTCACTTTGATGTAATTAAAAGGAATGCAGTTTGATTTTCTATGACCCATAAATATCAAAACAGTAACTCTTTCTTTCCCCCAGAAAATATTATTATATATTATATATTATTTTTGGGTAAATAAATGATATGGTGTCCATAAGAAACAATAAAGTCAACTAATATCTCAAGAAATAGTAGGCGCAGGAAACAATAATTGACGCCAGTCAATCAAGAAATGTCAAGATATCAGTTTACAAATTGATAGTTGTCATAATAAACAAGTGATTTAAAATTTTGGAATTGGCATATTTGGGATAACCATTAAATAGTGTAACATTTTTGTAATTCAAATGACTGTATCTGTTACCATTTCCAAAATCCCAATAGTGAGCGTTACAAATGGGTATATATATATATAATAATGGGTATATATATATATATATATATATATATATATATATATATATATATATATATATATATATATATATATATATATATATATATATATATATATATATATATATATATATATATAAATGTTCTTGCATTTAGCATTCTTTAAATACCTATATCTAGATTATTTTTCAATATAAAAATATTTCTATTAAAATATGAAAATAATATTTTAGTGATGTTTATTTATGTATAGTTTGTAAGTGTAGTGGAGTGACATTAATATCTATAATGATTGTGATTTTTTATATAAGCCTGGTCTAAATACACAGTAAACCGATCACACCAATTTTACATTTATTTTGTTGCTTGTTCCTTCTTATAACAGTGCCTTAAGGATCCTACCAAGTGCACCACTTTTTAGATTAGTGTCACTAATTAACTTTTCAAAAACAGTTTTATTCATATTTAAATTATTACTTGGAGTTCGATATAATGACTGAGTATAAACTGTGTACGAATATTGGTATAAACTGGGTGTCAACTGACTGCTAACAATATTATTGCATTTAATGTCTTATATCCACAGACACGATGGTGCGTTACTTTATTACCACCTAAGAGTATAATAGCAGAGATAATGTACATGTGCTACTATATTCCGCGAGATATCGTCAACGAGTCCGTTGCGGGTGACAAGAAACCCCTCATTTATTGGAACTATTCATTTCCCACCGCCATGTCAGTTAAATACGAGGTAATTAGCCCGACGCCGGCGTCGTAGTTTATACCAGCAGCTCAAAAAACAATATCCGTTAATGAGCTCTCGGCTCCCGCTGAGAATTACAAATCCTGCTTTGAGTATAACAAACATACTCTTGAAGGAGGAGAAAAAAGGACGTAATATCGAGCTTTGATAACCAGAATCAGTGGACGATCCAGGCCGTACTCAAGCTAATGGTACGTAGGTACTTACTTATATGAGCTCCTGTTGGAAAGTGACATAAGTAATATGCTGCTTTCGGAATTAAAGACTATATGCCGAAGGCCTTCGGATTCGGAAGGTCATAGATGGCCGAATGCAGATTGCCGTCTTCCTGGGCTCACGTGAGCTCCTGATAGAATCTGAGATTATGCTGCTTTCGGAATTAAAGATTATGCCGAAATTAGGCAGGCCATAGCCGACCAAATACGCATTGCCGCTGTGAGGCTCTCTTTCTCTTCTTGGTTCGGTGCTTAGTTTTTATCTCGGGCGCCACTCTCTTGATAGTGCAGACAGACCACTTTTCCCTACAGGCAGTGCTGTAAGGGCGTCGATTAGCTGCGAGTGGAGACGGGAGACGAGATAATTTGTTCGTATTATATTTAATTTAAAGCGAGGACATTTTATGCATGTGTAATTTTCACAGAGTTGAAAATTTAATGCTCTTTCAAAGTAGACATTATTATGTACATACCATTCTTTAAATTCATTTTATCCACTCTTTTGCACAGTCACCCATTGTTTTGACAACTCGTCAATCTTAGGGAAGCGATAGTATT
This sequence comes from Tetropium fuscum, assembly GCA_964058915.1. Lineage (NCBI taxonomy): Eukaryota > Metazoa > Arthropoda > Insecta > Coleoptera > Cerambycidae > Tetropium > Tetropium fuscum. Next base: position 15,570 of record CAXKVY010002101.1, read on the forward strand.
TGAGGTTACTTCCTTTAGTATTTCGACTATAATTACAACACATCGCAACAGCACAATGTTTTTAAAAAATCAGCATGCTAGCACTTGCACTGCACTGCACTTGAATGCACTGCGTTTTTGTAGAGAAGGAAGTGTGGTTCGTCCGTTTGGAGCGGCGCGGCCCAAAATATAAGGAGTTCAATCAAGTAGCTGATATTATATACATATTTAATTACATACTAGGTATACATATTTAATAAATAATGTCAACAAAGCAATAAAATGTCAGTAATATCGGCGGTTGTAACTTCTATATTTTTTCTTTAAAATCTTCAATATTTATGTGTTTAGTTTTTTAATTTCACCGGCTATTTTAAAGGGGTGTGCTTATTAGATATCCTTATATCTAGATGCAGTCGTTTTAGTGTAATTTAAATTTCCTAAAAATTTAATAATAATATAAATAGACAATTAAACAACGAAATAATTTGTTCGTAATATATTTAATTTAAAGCTGGGACAACATTTTACGCATGTGTAATTTTACACAGAGATGAAAATTTAATGTTAGCTATTTCAGGGTAGACACTTTCGACTACGTGATACAATGCAAATTTCCGATAAAATTGGACATCTTCGTCGGTATCTGTATCGGCCTCTTCGGGTTTCTGTAAATTATTACAATATTTGCACGAGCATGACAACATTTTTCTCAACAACTCTTTTATACATATACATTTTGTGGGATTGCACAGTTTATCGTAACAAAATATCGTTAACAATGTTCTAACTGTACAGGCTTAATGGTGCGTAAAACAACAGTAGGTATTTACATGCAACTGTGAGAATCGCGCCTAAAATTGTGTTGGCGAGAACACGTCATATACGATACATGCGCAAGCCCGACCAGTTTTGGTTCGGCAGCCGGACATACCGTTGTCGTTGTATCATGTGTTTACTGAATAATTTATTGTAGTGGAGCTGCTTTTAAATGATTTGTGACGCGTGATTTCCCTTTCTACAGGTGTCTTCGTGGGAGTTCGGCGCACGTTGTGCTGTACGATGTTTCTAGCTTTGTTCGGGATGACGGCTATTAGGGTTTCCTGATATTGGAGAGTTGTTTACGGGGCTCGCTCCCTCGAACGGAGTTTGTTTATCGGTTGGCTATAATCAGAACTGAATGTACAATTTAATATTAACGTACCTACATCTAAAAAGAAATAGATTTTTACGGCCTATATTAACCGAGTATATTATAATACAAGAATACGGGACTTAATACCTAATGAATTAGCCAGAAATTAACGTAATGAGGGGGAAATTATTACCACTTCATTACATCGTCATCCTGGTCTCATTACGTCTAGGTACTCAGGACACACGATTCTTGGACCGAGTATTTACTTAATCTGGCGAGCATGAGGAATTCTCCACTACTACTAGCTTCCCTCTTTGTAAGTCGGAGCCACAGCGAACGATTGCTGAATATAAAAATATATACCTACTTAGTTAGAATTATGTAGTAGGTCCTACTACATAATTCTAACTATAATGATTGTCCCAAAAACTTGTGGAGGAGAGGGGATGGCCAGATATAGAGAAGCGGGAAGAAGGAGCTACAACATGTGCAATAAGTAGGATAGCTATTTAAACCGCCATCATATTGACCCCACTTTCAGTGGCGTCGTCAATAGTTATTATTAGATTTGTCATTGTCATCAGATAGATTTGTCATTGAAATTAAGTAATTATTTTTTTATAGGCAAAGAAAATATGTCAAATACAAATATTTCACGAAAAGGTACAGTACAGTACAATTTGTAATAGATTTTATTTAATTAACTCATTTATTCTTCTTATATACCTATCTATATCAACATTTGAAAAATATATTTGCTTCCTAAATACCCAATTACGACGCTTATGTCTCTTGGTATATAATAAAACATGACCGCCAAATTCTTACTGGTAATATTATAATCGTTTAGGTACATCACACATTCTTCACAGTTACATTCTTGCAACTTTTCATAGCATATGTTCAAGAAACTCACTAAAATTCTTTAAACCTCGAAAATCAACATAAACTCAAGCTAACAGCGCTAGCACAGTGGGGATAATATGGCCGCTCCCTTAGCATATAGAGGAATAAGGATGCGCACTCGTCGAAGATCATTCTCCCCACTTCTATAGCTCGGAGGATGACACATTATTATTTCTCTGGTCACATTAGCGCCCAAGGGTGACTTAAGTTCCTAAATCCTAAGCACCGTGATGTACAGGAGCCCAGGTAACATAGGGCCGTCATACTGACGAAACCATTTTTAATTTCATCCATGTTAGGATTGCATATCTGTTAGGATTTTTGTCTGCGGGTTTCCTACCTATTGTTTGTTGTTTTCTTGGCGGGGCCTGGGGAAGTGGCTTTATTTCTTCGGTCTTAACCATTTTGCTTGCAAACGTCTAATACTTTTGGTGATATATGACGATTGCACTGATAGTACACAGGACTGTGAGTGTCTGGCCATGTTCAGCTGTAGCATACTTAGCGCTTTACATATTGTTTTTTGTCCTTTTTGGGAAATTATTTTGCTAGATTTGTGGATCAGTTGTGTATCAGCACACCAGTTTCAACACAATTATATAAGGAATCTGGCCCAAAGTGCTAAAGACGTAATACTTACACTATACATTAAAATAAATTATAACTTTTCCCACTGTATGGCGGTTAAAAGTTGTTCCATGAGAAAGATTTCTTGGTTCTGGTGTTCGAAGTTCAATTTCTTGATTCTAGTTATAAAGCCTCCAAGGCACTCATATAAAGCTATTTCATGACGACCAGTTTTGGGGAATTTTATTTTTATTTTCCAAACTCTACAAACATGCAAATTTTCTGGTCTCTTTCGATGTGAGGCCATAATTCATTCGTGTGGAAGTTAATATATCATGTGCTAAGTTTTCTTCTTCGAGATAAAAATTTGAGAATTTGTAACATTCGGGAGGAACTTCGTTTCTTCTCCTTTTACCGTGCACGTATCTTCTCAGGATCATTCTGTCTCTTCTTCGTTCTGAGTTTGCACCTATTTACAACTTCATATACAGCATTTTTCATCCGTTGGGGCAAAGCGATACAATGTTTGTCTTTTTATACCACGACTTAAATAATCCATCTTAAAGTTAAAAAGCATATTAATGATTTTATAAACAACAATTCCAGGACTATACATTAAAGAACAATTGCGGGAGGCCTGATATATGTATCAAATGTTCCCAAAGTAAAGGTATCAATCCTCCCATATACATTTGAAGTACTTTTATTATTCATGACACCACAAACAAAATTATTAAGAAAGGAAAATCCTCACCGGCTCAATTTTCCGTAAAATGTCTTAGGTATACTTGCTGAATACGAATACTTGCTGTCCGGACTATTATAATTGAAAAAATCTACATCTTTTGTTAATATTACTATAAATGCCGGGATGTGTCAATAATTGGTATTTATTTGCTCCACTGGTAGGTACTACCTACATTATAATACGACCCGGGATTAACATGAACCAGAAGGTTAGTAACACAAGTGGTGGTGTTCCTGCGTTTTTATAAAAACCTAGTCAAAAAGGGATCAACGTGCTAGGTTGATAGTTTTCAGTGGCCCGCCTTGTATAATATTGCTAGCTAATTTCAATTTATAATTCGGTAACCTCTTGTGATTTTTTTACATATTGTTTCAAATAAATGAAAAACTTAACCTCAAGATGTACAAACAAACTATGGGATCCCAACTATCAGTACCGATTTCCAGTTGTTTTATATATAAAATCGTTGTAACCTCTGACCCTTGTAATCTTTAAATTGTATCTGCAAATGTAGGTACCTACACATCGTGTTGTAAGATTTATATTATAAACACAATGCAAGAAATAAATTAGCTCTGTTGCAATTTATCCGTAGAAATATTGGTTTTCGTGAAGTAAATGCCGGTACTGAAAGTGAAAACATACAAACGAAATTTTCTAACGTGCTCTGGGATCGCTACGTGCCGTATTCGTACGGTGCGGCACGGCTACAAGTCCTACCTCATACACGGCATGACGCATTGTACGGAAAATATCACTGTATTTAAAGAGCATTAAATTCTGCGTCGAATGACTTCTCTATCTTTGAAATATCGAAAAAACGATTTATAAGATCGCCATTGTCGGTCAATAAAAGGCATTTTTTACCAACTTTTGTGAAAATTGCAATAAACTCACTTTTAGAGATACGTCTGTGAATTGAAAACACCCACCCTACGCGAAAAACTAGTAGAATAAAATTTGTAATGCATCAAATTTTGCGTTTACAAAATACATATTTTGTACAAAATCATTACATCTACAAAATATTTATTTTGTAGATGTAATAAGAAGTAATAAGTACCCATTTACAAAAAAATATTTATTACATTTAGATTTACAAGATAAAAGAAGTAATTTTTGAATGCTCGATTAATGATCCAAATTTCAAATTTCGTGCTCACTAAACGCAAAAATTTTATGCTTTACAAATTTTATTCTACTAGTGTGTGTATAAGTATACACACACAGTTGTATGTATAAGTAGCAGGGTGTATAAGTATACACCTTATACTTATATCACCTCGTTATACTTTAAAAAAAAGTAATGGGAAGGAGTTAAGGGTTGGAAAGGGGGGTTTGAGAGAGGGGAGGGGTTAGTGCTTCAATTTAGTACTGGAAGAGGGATTTGGGAGGTGTGACGGGTTCATATTGACAGCGCAGAGTTATTATTATAATTGAACCCCTCCATATTGGTTAAATAAGCGGTTAAAGGGGAAATTGAGATATAATCAGTATATGCCTAGGTATATACGAGATTGGCGGAAAAAACATTGGTAGACCATATAGTCAACTGGAAAAAAGAGTATGTAAATTATAGTATGAAGATGCGATGTATTGAAAATATCTGATAGCAATGTAGCATTTTATTTTACTTTCCTTCGTTTGGTTGGAACTGTGGAAGGTCCGGGCGTAGGATGTTAAATGGACGATGATGGTCCAGGCTCAGGCTTCAGCACTTCTCGGAGTGGCAGGCTGTGATGGCTGTTCTTTAACTGAAATCAACGCCGTTATTATGTTGCAAAATAACGCATAAATTACCTTCTGAAGTCTCACATGCCTCTAACCGTGGTGCAGCAAACGCAGGGTCGTCTTCTTGATCATCGAGGTCGTTGCTCATCGAAGTGGGTTTATTGCAGTTTTAACAAATGTTGGTAAAAATTGCCTTTTTTCGACTGACGTAGGCGACCTTATAAATCGATCTAATTTGGAAGGCCATTTAGAAGGCCATTCGACGCAGAAATTAATGCTCTTCAAATTTGAACACAGTGATATTTTCCGTACATTTTCGTACCAATAATTTCTAGTTCTTTTGCGCTTTTCGACGTGAGCTGATATTGCTACGAGGCAGCACACTTCATAATCGTGTTCAGCAACCCAAAAATTTTTCGAAATTTTTCGTTTAAGTGAAATGTGACGGGTCGATGATCCTTGAATAGTTTAAGACATCTTTCAGTAGATACGGTATATCTGTATGTAGATTGTGGGTCTAATATTAATTTGATATTGAACAAAATTTTAGAGTTCTGAACATATTTTGATATCTTGCCCACTAAGCTGTTTTCTAGCAGTATGTTTTCTAATATATCAATTTTGACAGTCAACAGAAAAAGCACAAGATCTTTTATTTGTGCCTTTTACAAGCTACTATTAACAATAACAAATGCAAAAGGCAAACTTGACCTAACTACATAATATCACTTTTTATAAAACAAAATCCCATACGATGCACACTTTTTTGCTGACACTGTATACCTATAGAGTACCTATTAACTTTTGTTGTAATGCTTTATCTCCATCCTAGTCGGTGTGCGAAGACCTAGGGCATGTAATTATTTTAGATCAACGTGAAAGGCGTGAGTATATCGAAACTCGAAAGTAATTTTTACACTTAGCTCGTTTCAGTACGATGGGATCGTCTAGATGTGCATGACACAGCAGCAGGTGAAACTATGCACAATAATTGCATAATAGCCAGAATATGTATACGCCTACAACTGAACACAGTATTGTATTCTTGCAGCTTGCAGTAAGTACATCACGAGTAGGGCCGGATGCCTTTCATAAAATACACCAAAGTGTCTATGGAGTCTAGGTAGAATATATACCGAGGCATATTATTGCATTATTATATTACAAATAGCTACATGACTATCCGTCTTACAGATATACATACCTAAGGAATACCTACCATTTTTGATACATTGTATCTGATTTCGAAACACAGAAAAAGTGTGTGCAAATAAAATAATACATTTTAAAACTAGCCCACGTAACCTAAAAACTTCAACACTAGGTGAAATTGACACTGTGTGACAAAACTCACTTTAAAGTATTAATTCGCAAAATACAGTACAGTATAATACAGAGGCTTAATCGGTAATAGCGGCGTCGGCTGAACTCCAACTCCATGTCGATTACAATTGTAATCCTATCCTAATTCATAAATTGTGGGTACAAGAAAGTCGGACTAAAATATTCCATTGCTTGTGACTATTGCCATGGGCAATCGTGTCTCTATACTGCTGCGTTTTCTGACGTTTTATGACATTGATCATAATGATGATATGGAGGACACTCCTTTAGTTGAACAACCGTCGGAAAATGATGGAAATTTCAATGAAGATAATTGATAGGCAAACCCCACGACATCGGATGGATTAGGCGTACTATGGACGACACCATGTAAAAAAACGCGCTGCGCATTCTACCTCCAAGATGGTATGGAAATGAATGCTTTCGCAAACTTCGCAGCTTCATATCTCGAAAACGGTAAGGTGTATATGAAACGTAATCACGTAATTGGGCGTTTTAGTTAGAAAATTTCATGATCTAACAGCAATAACTTGTTTCATATTTGTGTGAGCTATAGAGAGCGAGATAATGGCGTTCAAACAGATGTAGTATTTTTTTACCAAAACTTATTTTTCGTAAGTATCTCATCTCTCGAGAACAGGTAGGTGTACGAACCCCAAACTGGGCTTTTTAAAAAGGGCGTGTATATATAAAATCATAACTACATAGGTGTCATTGCCGTTTGAGTATAGGACAAGAGAAAAATGCAACGATATACGTTGCATACCTGAATTTGGCTATTTTTGCATTTTTACACATAATCAGCTTCAGATCAGGAGAATGGTTAGGTTAGATTAGGTTTGGTTAGGTGAGGCTCTTTATGAGTTCGGCAATGTAGCACACTTTGTAGCACACTTTATTGTTGTTTTGAGAAACAGAGGTTTAAATGACTTAATAAAAAAATAATCATTACAACTCTACGAGTACCCAAAAATACCATACTGCTGCATGGAAAAGAACATTTTTATTGGAAGACGCAATATTTTTCCTAAACACATTTAATTTAATACGAGTAAAATATTAATAAGAATACAGTAAACAATGAACTACGGTCAAGAAAACTAAGAATAAAATGTAGTAAGAACCAAAGAATAAAACAAAGAATAGGTAGAGTAGGAACGTAGGTATAAATAAATATTAATTTGAACTTAATGTTCGAAATTGCGACCGTTCTCTGTAAGCACAACTCTAAACGACTGAATGTTTCCGCCCACACATTATTTAAAACAATCGGAGATACTGCTCTTAATTGGTGCTCTATTCGCTCCTTCAGTTCTTTCAGATTCCTCAGTTTTGGGGAGTTAATTTTGTCCTTTAATTAACCCCAAATAAAGAAATCCAATGGGGTTAAATCAGGCGATCGAACAGGTCATTTCATAGGCCCTCTTCGACCAATCTACCGTCTGGATCGTCAATATTTGGATAAATACGGCAAGTGCGGGGGTTAAGTAGTTGCGGAGAAAATCTAAATAAGTATCTCCGGTTAAAGTTCCCTTAAAGAAATATGACCCTAATTCCTATAATACTCCCCATACATTTATTTTTTGTGGATATGGAGTGTGAGCCTCAATTGCCTAATTTGTCACTATCCCAGTATCCCAGCCTGTCACTATCCCAGTATCTGCGCCTTGCCTGTTCACAACGCCACGTTAGGAAAACGTCGTCTCGCCCGAAAATAAAATCGAATTTGTAAAAAAGGGGGATTTATGCGTATTCTCTCCAATATTTACTGGCAGAATTGAACATGTCGATCTGGATCTTCCTCGTTTAACTCATGTATTAATTTAACTTTATACGGATGATACTTTTGATCTTCAGAACTTTGTGACTGAAAGATTTGAAAGTCCATATTTACCTGCAACGTGGAATCCTCGCAACGTGGAATGCTGATTTTCATCATAATGGACGGATCGACAACAAACATTTAAACTATTTTCATCATTAACAACTCTGGTACGTCCATTTCTCGGAAGATCTCTGGTTCAATCCTGCTTACTGTTGACTGACTGACGTCCTTACCTTCACATTTTGAATTGAACATATCACAAACTCGGGTTTATGTGTTCGGGTTAAATCACCGTAGCCTATCATAATTAATATTTCTATTCCTTGTTTTTCGGATAATAACTTTGCTTCTAATGATTAACAACACTTTTGACAGTGACAACATTATTTACTGTCACCTTAGTGTTTTGTTTCCAGCGAGCCATCGCACACTTCTTCCAATTATTATTTTTTATGCAGCAGTATGGTGTCTTTGTGTACTCGTAAAGTTGTCAGGATTATTTTTTTATTAATTCGTTTAAACCCCTGTTTCTCAAAATAAATATAAAGTGTGCTATATTGCCGAACTTATAGAGTTCGTCTACAAGAATCTGCCGGAAAAATAAATTGTTGCCATTTAAAAAAATTATCGATGACGTCACATCTGGAACGCCTAGAGCGCCATTATATTGTATACTACATCAAAATATGCGGAATTAAAAATAAAAATCGGTATCCGAGGATTTTAGATAGAAACGCCAATCTTAAGAAAATTTATTCGTTACTTGTCTAACGCACTGTATATATACTCGTATATATATATATATATATATATATATATATATATATATATATATATATATATATATATATATATATATATATATATATATATATATATACCTATATATATATATACAGGGTGAGTCAGTTTTTTGTAGACAAACTTTAACAGGGGATAGAACGCACGTTTTTAAAAAGAAAAGTGCCTATAAAGATATGGCCGATCTAGCTTCCTAAGGAAGATACAGGGTGTTAAAATTTAATTTTTTTTTACATTAATGTGTAATATTTTCTGAACGGAATGATATATTCACTAAATATTTTACACATATCTTAACCTGCATAGGATCAACATGTTGTATTGTTCCTGTCGAAAATACTATAGTGGATGTTACTTTTCTCGGGTACTTCGACTATTCTGCATAATAGAACTTTTTTTTCGTACGCCACTGACATTATCTGATACATATTTCTAAAATAACGGCCCCTTAGTAACAATTTTGATCTCTTGTAATTTTGCTCTAATTATGACAGTTTTCGAGATATTGGCCGTTGTTTCTCTGACAGTGTAATGTCGTTATTATAATTTTTTTTTCTCGAATTTTCTTTATGACTTATAAACGAACGCTTAGATTTTTTCATGTTTGGGGGATAATGCCTATTAATTAAGGCGCATAAAACAAGCGGTAAGAATGTTCAAAAACTTGCACAGTGGCGGGGTGGAAGGGGTGCTCCACCCCTTTCGTAAACAGAACTTCTACGCCAAAGACTATTTAAAAAAAACTGTTATTTTCATTATCTACATACAGTTTAACAAAAATAATGTCCCTTCTTCTGTTTCGAAATTCCTGTGCGTTTCCTAGTTATTTTGATTTTTAGTGTTTGATGTGGTACTAAATTAAGTAATTTATTTATTAGCAATAATAATTATCGGCTAAATATTTAATTCTTTCAACGAAACCTACCTAAATATGGTTTGTTAAGGATTCTAAAAAGCCGAAATCTCTTTATCTCTTTCCAAGTAATTACAATTACAAAAAAAAACATTAGATGAGCATTGATGTTAATGTTTATGGAGATATAAACATTTTTGAATTTATAGCAATATTTAATTAACAATAATAATTGTGGAATAAATAACAATTGTTAGCAATAATGATTTATAAATAACAATTACAAGAATTAATAACAATAACACTAGTACCTACATACATAAAATTAGATACTTTGTTCAAAATGTAAACCGTTCTTCTCAATACACATTTCACTGCGACGTATCATAGAACGTCTTAAGTTAACTAAATGATGCACCCTTATTTCATTGCAAGCATCTCTAATGCGATTTTGAAGTTCCTCAAGTGTATTAACCGGAGTGGTATACACTATTTCCTTAATGAATCCCCCACACAAAAAAGTCAAGTGATGTTAAATCGGGGGATCTGGGAGGCCACGCCACTGGACCTCCACGACCTATCCACCTCCCTGGATAGTTATTGTTTAGCCAATTTCTTACATTTCTGCCATAATGGGCCGGGCACCCATCAAGTTGAATCCAAGACTGTCTTCTTAAATTCAACGGAATGACTTCCCATATAATACCATGGTGTTCTTCTAAAAATTGTAGGAAATTTTCTGAATTTACACGTTGTGGCAAGAAATAAGGTCCAAACACGTGGTTGCCGTAAATTCCAATCCAGACATTTGTAATAAATTCATGTTGAAAACTTCGTGGTCGAATGGCATGTGGGTTTTCATGTGCCCATACATGCAGATTGTGAAAATTTACTATACCACGACGAGTAAAACAAGATTCATCAGTCCACAGTATATTGGATAAGAAATCCCTATTATTTTGAATGGAGTTAAGAACCCACCTACAATAAGTAAGTCTTCGTTCAGCGTCACCTGGACATAAACCTTGAACAGGTTGAAAATGATATGGGCGTCTGTGATCCCGTTTTAAAACCCGGGAAATTTTACTTTGGGAAATACCAAGAGCAATAGCAGCACGTCGAGTACTTGTCGTTGGGTTCCTATTAAATTCCCGCAATATACGGTCTCTATCTCGTCCACGGTTGTTCTGTCGGCCCCCGGGTACATTTTTCAAACCCTGGTTAACAAATCGACGGTGGATACTCACAAAAACGGAATGATGAGGTTGTCGTCTATTTTGAAATCTTCTTCGATACTCCCTAGCTGCGTATCTTGAATTCCCATTTGCGAACCCATAAATAAAATGAATGTCAGCTTGTTCGCTATTTGTAAATGTAAACGGCATGTTACACTAATTAAAATCTGGCAAATCATATAAAATAACTTTTTAATCTTAAAAATAATAATTAATAACAGTGAAAATATTCAAGATGAAGCAAAATTGTTTGTAGATAAACTTGTAATACGTCAAACTGTCGTTTCAAAATATGACATAATGCTTACTTGTTTTCTAAGGAGTATAATATTTTGTTGCAATTATTACGTACAGTTACAAATACGCTAGTTTTAAATGGAAATTATTTAGCAAACAACAACAAAAAATGAAACAGAAATTGGTACATACACAAGTTTAATAAAACTTAAAGGAAATTTTTAAGACTTTTGGCAACTGCACAATAATCTATTGTATTGTAAGTACATTTGTAATTTAACAGATTTCAACATATAAAAGTATTGTATTTGAGTAAGGCTTGATATAACAAATATTTATTTTGACTACATTGGAAAAAGATAAAGAATAAGAGATTTCGGCTTTTTAGAATCCTTAACACACCATATTTAGGTAGGTTTCGTTGAAAGAATTAAATATATAGCCGATAATTATTATTGCTAATAAATAAATTACTTAATTTAGTACCACATCAAACACTAAAAATCAAAATAACTAGGAACCGCACAGGAATTTAGAAACAGAAGAAGGGACATTATTTTTGTTAAACTGTATGTAGATAATGAAAATAACAGTTTTTTTTTAAATAGTCTTTGGCGTAGATGTTCTGTTTACGAAAGGGGTGGAGCACCCCTTCCACCCCGCCACTGTGCAAGTTTTTGAACATTTTTACCGCTTGTTTTATGCGCCTTAATTAATAGGCATTATCCCCCAAACATGAAAAAATCTAAGCGTTCGTTTATAAGTCATAAAGAAAATTCGAGAAAAAAAATATAATAACGACATTACACTGTCAGAGAAACAACGGCCAATATCTCTAAAACTGTCGTAGTTAGAGCAAAATTACAAGAGATCAAAATTGTTACTAAGGGGCCTTTATTTTAGAAATATGTATCAGATAATGTCAGTGGCGTACGAAAAAAAAGTTCCATAATGCAGAATATCCGAAGTACCCGAAAAAAGTAACATCCACTATAGTATTTTCGACAGGAACAATACAACATGTTGATCCTATGCAGGTTAAGATATGTGTAAAATGTTTAGTGAATATATCATTCCGTTCAGAAAATATTACACATTAATGTAAAAAAAAATGAAACTTTAACACCTTGTATCTTCCTTAGGAAGCTAGATCGGCCATATATTTATAGGCACTTTTCTTTTTAAACACGTGCGTTCTATCCCCTGTTAAAGTTTGTCCCCTGTTATGTGTTTTTTGCAATTAGTCATCTTGGATGGCCTTAAATTAAAAACCGTGAGATTTCCTATAAAAAAACCCACTATTTTAAGATTAATATTAAAAGAACATATAAACTAATTCATATCATAAAATTAAAACCGATTCCATAATATACAGGGTGTTACATTTCAGTAACTTCAAACCACGAAAGTATTTGTAGTTCAAATGAGACACATTTTTTCTAAAGCAGGTAAGGCAAAATTAAATTCTCTATCTTCCGATATACAGGGTCATATTCGATGCAATGCACGGGATCTCGGAAACGCTAAGAGAAACAAAGTCGGTTTAATTGGGACGAACAGAATGGCTTTTGAAAATCGTTAATAGCATTTCTAATGAGAAAGATTTTCGAAAATTTCGATTGTATCTAATATTAAAAACACGAATCAAGTTAACGGAGATTTTTTGGATCAATATGGCCCAATGGATATGCAGTACGCACCTTTACTTTTATTTAACCGACATTGTCTCTCTCTGCCTCTCTCTCTCTCTCTCGAATTTGTATGCGAAACGTAATCAAACCAGCCCAGGCGACACATCTTTAAACTCAGCATGGAAAATGCTTTAAGAATATATGTATTTTAAAGCAAACAGTCGTATTTATTACACTTAAGTTGATGATCACCACCACCATGGTGATGGTGGCCAACATCACCACCATCATTGTCATCACTATGGATGATGATCCATGTCATGGTAGTGACGACGATGATGGTGATGGTAAGTCTATCATCATCGTCTAACATCACATAATCTAACCACCATTATCGTCGCCACCACCACTACGACGTACCACGACCACGACCTCACTGTCGTGGTGGTCGCCACCACCACCACCACCATAATAGTGGTGTGGGTGGTGACGACGATGATGGTGTTGGTGGTGACGACAATGATGGTGGTGACGATGATTGGTGGTCGTGGTGTTCGTTGTGGTCGCGGTCGTAGTGGTCGTGGTCGTAGTCGTAGTGGTCGTGGTGGTCGTGGTGATGACGATGATGGTGGATAATGGTGGTCTCTTTCATGGAATTACATGAGACATATTATGTTTAACACTCTTAGAAGTTTAAAATATTCTTAAGGTTTTGAGAACGAAAGTCGATAAGTTTTCGAAACGTAAACGATGTTTGAAACGTGATTTGTTATATTGTTAATCTGCTTTTTGGTGTAAGATTTCTTGTTTCGTCAAAAACTTTTTTCAAAAAATCAACCATTGACTGATTCATTGGCGCAGGGTTGATTTATTAATTTTTTCATTTTTATTTTTTTTCAATAGTGGCAGAATACCCAAATAGATGAGTAATATTTTATTTAATACAACACCCACATATGAGTAATATTTTATTTAATATATTTTTAAATTTTCCAATTTGTGTAAAATTTCCCTTCCAACGACATATGGATTATTAATTTTCGATTATGCGTTGCTGAGTTATGTGAAAATTATGTCTGCGACAAGGTTTAGCATAGGAATTAGTTGCCCGTCTGTAAAGTATTCTGTAATAATGCATCCAAGAGATGTGATGAAACAAAAATATAATGAAACAAAAATTTTAAAAATAGTGCATTTTTCACACAATTGACAATTTAATGATTTTCCAGGCACGGTTTTTAATTTTTTTCAAATGGAAAAATGGGAAAAAATGTATATTTTATTTCTGAAAAGAAAAGTTAATTTTACTTAGTAGTTAACTTGCGTTAATAATGTCTTATAACTAAAATATATATGTTCCCAGATATTTCGACTTTTTCATTTCGAACTAACGGTTCGTAATCAGATAATAATTTATGTTTCGATATAGGTAGTCTTTAAACTTAATTAAGCAAAGTTGATTTAATATTTTTATCGACTGGAGGACTGGAGGTCTACCTTGTTGAAGTAAATCTCTTACACCACCCGTTTCCGATTTTCTTTTGACTAAATTTTGTTGACTTAAAATATGCCATTTTAATTCACACTTGCTTACTAAATTTACATTTTTTCACACCTGATTAAAAAAAAGAGAGAAATAGAATAAATTAATGGTTACAATTACTGATCTGAAAATGTATTACAATTTTTTTTTATAAAGTTCTTGCATACAATAGTTTTTGTTCAATTAGGTATATCTTATCGATTATATATTTCTGCCATGAATAAGATATATTTCTGCCTGCAATTTGCTTAACATGATTTATTTAACCATCCTCTATCTCAAAAACAGTAAACAGACCTAATAGTACTGTTCGTGTTAGACTAAAAAAACTATAAGGTACTAAATTTTATCAATTCAAATATTTAATTTTAATTGGGGTTCAATTTTTAAAAAAATCTGGGGCACAAACATAAATCCTGGAATAAAAATTGTTGCGCCAATAAATGCTTTAAAAAATAGGTGTTTCATAATTTTTTAATTTTTTCCAATACTTTGGTTTTTTAATATAAAAATTAAAATACCGTTTATCAATATTATTTTGAAAATAAATGTAAAATTTTTATTGTTATATTGACAATATCACTGACATTAACTATAAAGCCATATAAATTGAACATTTAATATACCGAAAATATTCCGCTTATTGGTCCACTTATTAGTCGCTAATTAGTTGCGAGACAACTGAATTTGTCGCTATTGTTGTTTTTTTCCCGGTGTGCCCTGCTAACTTTATATCAAGTTAGCAGGGCAACTAGAATAAAAAAATACTTAATATTGATAGACCATCTAAAAATCACTTATTTTTTTAGTCGCTTATTAGTTGCGATCGAATAACGTTGATATCATTTTTTTTAAATAACAAATTGCCTTGCTAAGTTTAATCAACTTAGCAAGTAACACAGCTTGAAAATTTATTAAAATATTAATGGATTACCTTTAAGTACGTATTTTTATTAACGTCAAATGCGATTTAATAACTAGTTGCCCTGCTAAGTTTATATCAACTTAGCAAGCCAACAATGTTACAAAAACGATTTTCACCAGTATCTGCATTAATTATGATCTACTTATTACTGCATTATTAATTTATATTAAAGAAATATTCAACGGTACAAATATTCAACGTCATGCTTATCAGTTCTATATTTTCCTTCCACAGAAACTTCATTATTTTTAGTTTAATGTATATTTTAATATAATACTGCATTTCTAAAAAACGGTGTAAGATATCAATTGAAATATGGTATACCTTTTTTTAGCAAAGAGAGGAATCGAATAATGTCCTAAAATTTTAAAATTTGGTTCGATAGGAAATAGGATCGAAATCGAGTTCGATAGGAAATTTTTTATAAAGTAGCTACTAAATTTTTACTTCCCCTGTATACACCCAGTTTAAATTTTTCTGGGTTTCTTGTTTTACGCGAAAGAAGGGTTTTTCTTTCACTTTAACGTTTCCATGGCTTTATATTTTATTATCTTTATATTTTAATTGTAAATTTTTTTTTAATGACGGATTAATGAAACTAAATAATATTTAAAAAATTTCAATAATTCTCTAAGCTATTAAACAAGACAGTGTACGAGGAAAACAAAACGCATAGAAAACCTAAGTAGGTAGGTATTTATTTTCAGGATGTTCCGAATAGTGCAAATACTGAGAATAGACTACCTACCACTTGCTAGCAAATCTGTTTCTTTAACTTAATAACGAACCGCTCGGTATTGTTAATACACACCCTGAATATGTAGTGAAGCGCGATAGAAAGAGCATCGCTGAACACGAACATCATCAGGGCAATGGTCTTCGAGGTACCTAGTGTCCTGGTTGGATAGCACGAACGTCGTCTCCAAGAGTTTTATGGGAATTCGTAATATAAAGTCGAAACTAGTTACTTACTCGAAGGTTTTTGGGGTCGCTGAATACGAATATCACAACGGCAATATGGTCTCCGATGTATCTGGTGCCTAGGGTAGACAGTATGAACGTCGTCTCCTAGAGTTTTATGGGAATTCGTAACATAAAGTCGAAACTCGTTACCTACTCAGGGATTTTAGGGGTCGCTGAACACGAATATCAGGACGGCAACAGTCTCCGAGGTACCTGGTGCCTAGGGTGGACAGTATGAACGTCATGGGAATTCGTGACATAGTCGAAACTCGTTTCTTACTCTGGGGTTTTTGGGGCCACTGAACAGAACACGAATATCATGACGACAACGGTCTCCGGAGTACCTAATACCCTAGGTGGACAGTATGAACATCGTCTCCTGGAATTATCATGAGTATTACAACATTTTTACATGAATATAAATATATTGTTCTTAATTATTTATTTAAATAATATAAGAAAGGTGTAGATTCAAACAATGCGTCGAAAAATAATTTCTGAAAACTGCAAATATATACGTAATTATATTTATATCTTTTATTGTAAAAAAAATATCAAAAACTTGTACTAATTGTATTGAGAATAAGAATAAGTATTAAGAATATTTTTTTAGTTATTTGCTTATTTTAGTTACTTATTTTTTTTAGTTATTGAAGATTTCTTCCTCGTTCAAACTTTGTAGTATGCTAGAGGTACTAATATAAACCTGTACTGATAATGAAAAAATAAACTCACTTACATTTGTTGAGAAGAATGTTGAGTTGATTATTATTAAAATGATTAAGTTATCTTAAAAATATGTATTATGGAAATATGTAGGTTGAATGCACTATAAGCCTTGGCATACATTTTCAAAAAAGTAAAAAAATATTTAAAAAAAATATTATTGCCGGCAAGCGTATATATAGGTAACAGGAGAAAAGCAGAGAAAGACAGAAAAGGCCAAAATATCAGGCTGAAATCAAACACTTTTAATCCTTGCATAATTAAGTGCATTATACTAATAACATAATAAATAATAAGTCATTCTGTCAAATGTTAAGCTCCTATAGTTAAACTCCTATAAATGTAAATAAATGAATTTGTTGTTGTTGTTGTTGTTGGTTTTTTGAGATAATACCTTCTACCGGGGTACTTCAAGCACATTGTATAATAGGCATATATAGTACAGAAAAATGTACAACGCCGGACTGATTTTTTACTATTATTTTTTTGAAAAATTCTGTCAAGACTTATACACTGAGGAAAATCCCCCAGTACAACAGTTGTTTTAGCCAGTGTTGATTAACGAATATACAACTTTGTATGTAGACAAATTGCCTTCTTGTATTACAGTAATCCAATACGTTCTTCTACAAATGAATGATAATTTTATTACATGCTATAATGTAAGAAGTGTATAATTGTATATTCATTAAAAATAATCCAATACAACAGCTGAATTGGCATCGCGTTGATTAACGGCCAAAGAAGTTTGTGTAAACACAAATTACCTTCTTGTATTATAGAAATAGGACTTTCCAGTTGTATAGTCAGTAATGAACGTTTTGAATTACCAATAAATTCTATTTGTATTATATTTTAACACATTTTGTATTGCCTTTATATTAATATAAATTGGCGCGTTACAACTGGCTATAATCAGACATGTAACCGCAAAGTGCATGTTAAGTGGGTTAGCGCCTTAGCAGACACCCACTCCTATAAATTTTTTGACTTGTTGTTGGGTGCTTCGACTTGCGACAAGTCTTACGCGGCACCTCTCAATAAATTTATATTTATTACCGTCGGGACGCCTGGGGACTTGTGTGTAGTTAGTTGTTCAGTGTATTTACAATGGAAAACTTTAAATTCTCCTTTGAAGAATTACAAAAATTTCAAGGTAAGTCAGAGTAATAGTACCTAGTTCATAAATAGGTAACATCAATTGGTGGCAAAGGGGACGTGACGCGACGCACGGCTAGGCTCTGAGATGGGGCTCTCATATTAAGATGGGGATTTTGTATATCTATTTTTACAGTCTGAATTTCTGTTAGTTCAGACGAGAACACAAATCACTAGGAAAAAACAACATAATTGGACTTAATTATATATCATCATATTCGCGATGGTTCCCGCTAGTGAGTGAGATAATTTTCAATGCTCATGAGAACAGAAGAAAAATTGAAAAAAATGCTAAAATACCTCAATTTTAGCCATACTTTTAGCGTATCAATATGTCACATTTATGACACAACTAGGTCAGGAACAATAACTAAAACTATTTCACTCACTCATCATCCCGGACATCTAGGACCACTGTTACTTAACTTTCAGTTTAATATTTAATAATCATTCTCCAATGTGTATGCTCAAGTAAAATACAATATAGATATCACGACCTACATTTTGGCTAAAAAACGACACACTCGGCTAAAAATTGGTCAACTAGAAAACACCACACGTTCAAGGGCTGACTCAGAGAGCACCAGCAACTGCCGGGGACTATCGATGCGCCGTTTTTCTGCGATTTCACTATTCTACAAAATCTCACCTTAAGCCTCCTATAAATAATAGGCCTCAATCACAAATTAATTTCTTCATCAAGTTTTAAAATACCGATTTATTGCAAAAAATTAAATGTAATTCTTAAAACGGCCATCTTTGGTACTGGGAGTAATTTTGGGAAACCTTATAATCAATTGTTTGTGATAAACATTTATTATTTCTACATTGAAATTAAACAGCAATATCTACCTATAGTCGAGGATATAAATCAATGAACTTCCGATTTTTTGAGCAGTAAGATGGATCTTACTTACTCTTAGATGGATGGATGCTTTGGTGCGTTCGATTCGTGAAAGCGTCTACAAACGTGAACTAAATTCATTTTGAAAAATTACATTTTTGCATAGGTAGAAAAATATGCATTTTAGAAGTGCATCTCGAAGAGACTACAAATAAGAAATTTACAACTCGGTAAATATTGATAGAAATGAGTCCAGTTTTGCTACTCGGAGGTTTTTGGAGTCGCTGAATACGAATATCATGACGTTAACGGTCTCGAGGTACCTGGTGCTTTGGGTGGACAGTATGAATGTCGCCTCCTGTAATTATCTTGAGTATTACATAATTTCTACCTGAATTTAAATATATTTTCTTAATTATTTGTTTAAATATTATATAAGAAAGGTGTAGATTCAAAACAAAAATTTGACCAGACAACCTGACGTTTATTTCAACAAAATTTTCTACTTAATATCAAAAATAAAATAAATATCATTACCATGTTGCGAAATAAACTTACTGAAGAAGACATATATATATATATATATATATATATATATATATATATATATATATATATATATATATATATATATATATATATATATATATATATATATATATATATATATATATATATATGTATATATATATATATATATATATATATATATATATATATATATATATATATATATATATATATATATATATATATATATATATATATATATATATATATACCGGGTGACACAGGAGACATGTAACGCTCTGTAACTTTACTATTTAAAAAGTTAAAATTTTCAACTTTGGGAGAGTTGTATATTACATAATTGTCCTTTTTTTGAGCATATCAAACATTCCCTTAAACTTCCGGTTTAAGCGGAAGTGACGCAAACTTTGTTATTTTAAATGGTACCCTGTATATTTTCTTCTAAGACTTCTGGTACGCAACTTTGTGTCTCATATTTTTTTGGGCATAATCAGTAGCTGAACAGACTAACTAGATCTTTCTCATTTAAAAGAAAAAATCTCTAAACAACCAACGATATTATAAAAACTAAGATAGGAACTCTATTTTTTTATTTGACCTACTTAAGAAATACTTACTTATCTTTTATTTTCGGCCATTACAATTGCTGTATCTATGCCATTTTGCATTCTTTATTAAAATTAGTATCGATAATTATTGCATAGTAATGAACATTGTTACTACCTACTATAACAAAAATATTTAGTTAGGCAGGCCATGGAAACAATAAAATGAAAAAAGACGCGTCATTTTGGTTTGACAATTAAGAATTGTTTCCTCGACAACGATTTAAGTATTTATTGTTAAATTATACCTAAGTTAGCGCGTCTATTTAAAACGCGCTAACTTAGGTATAATTTAACAATAAATACTTAAATTACTTAAATTAAATACCTATTTTTATCATGTATTCAAGAAATTAAAAAGTAGATATGCTATTAATCTATGGCGAATGTAAAAAAAATAGCAGACAGGCTGCTCAGTTATATGAAGAAAGATTTCCCGAAAGAAATCATCCACCGTACAACTATTTTGGAAGAGTTGAACAGCAATTCAGAAGAGAACCAAATGTACCTGGAAATAATTTCATTATCGATGAAGAATCGGAAATCAATGTATTGACAATTGTCGAGGCAGATCCCACAATTTCGATAAGACATATTGAGGACCAAACCGGTGTAAATCGAGAATTAGCTCGACGCATTTTGAGGAAACATAAATTTAAATCATACAAGTACCAAATACACCAGCATTTATACGAAAATGATTTTCAAAGAAGATGTCCAATCTTCTTATTGTAATTGGTTTTTCAACAGACACAATGTGGACAATAATTTTCATAAACAAATTTTATTTTCCGACGAATGCAGGTTTACTAATTTGGGATTATTCAATCGTAACAAGACTCGTTATTGGGCACAGGAAAATCCCAGAATTATGAAAGAAAGTGAATATCAGGAGCGATTTAGTTTTAATGTATGGTTGGGGGTAATGGGCAGAAGAATTATTGGGCCAATAATTTTTGACGGACTATTAAATGGAGAAAGATATTTGGAATTTTTGCAAAACCAGATCGAAGATTTTTTGGAAGAACTGCCACTTAATGTTGACCCAATAATGTTTCAACAGGATGGGGCTCCACCACATAACTGCAGAGTAGTGGTGAATTACCTAAATGAAAGGTTTGGAGATAACTGGATGGTAACAAATGGACCCGTAAGATGCCCTGCAAGGTCACCGGACCTTACGCCGCTCGATTTTTTCATATGGGGCCACCTCAAGGAAAAAGTTTATAGGACTCCACCAACAAACCGAGAAGACATGGAAATGAGAGTCAGAAGAGCCATTAATGGGATTACTGAATTACAGTTAGATAACATGCTTAGAGCTACCGTCACAAAAACTCGATTGTGCAAAGATAATAACGGACAACATTTTGAGCACCTAGAGTAAAAAATATTTTTTGTATTTAGTGTTTCAGTAAATCTTTTATTTTAATTTCATTCCTTCGATATAAAAATCTATTGCTTAGTGTAATTGTTTTTCATAATTTTTTTCAAATGTTTTTTTTTATTAAATAATTGCTTTTACCTTCTTTTATTTTGTTTCCACCGCCTGCCTAACTAAATATTTTTGTTACAGTAGGTAGTAACAATGTTCATTACTATGCAATAATTATCGATACTAATTTTAATGAAGAAAGCAAAATGGGATAGGTACAGCAATTGTAATTAAAAATAAAAGATAAATAAGTATTTCTTAAGTAGGTCACATAAAAAAATGGAGTTCCTATCTTAGTTTTTATAATATCGTTGGTTGTTTAGAGATTTTTTCTTTTAAATAAGAAAGATCTAGTTAGTCTGTTCAGCTACTGATTATGCCCAAAAAAATATGAGACACAAAGTTGCGTACCAGAAGTCTTTCGATATCACGGCACAGCATCAATATCTGCCAAGGTTCATATCATGGCCACCTATGCTTAATACAATAAAGTGATTATTAACTGTCAGTTTAAAAACAAATGCCATGGTGCGATACAGGGTTGAAAAGAGAATTTAAAGACGAATCAGATGGGCAAAAAAAATATACAGGGTACCATTTAAAATAACAAAGTTTGCGTCACTTCCGCTTAAACTGGAAGTTTAAGGAAATGTTTGATATGCTAAAAAATGGATAATTATGTAATATACAACTCTCCCAAAGTTGAAAATTTTAACTTTTTAAATAGTAAAGTTACAGAGCGTTACATGTCTCCTGTGTCACCCGGTATATATATATATATATATATATATATATATATATATATATATATATATATATATATATATATATATATATATATATATATATATATATATATATATATATATATATATATATATATATATATATATATTTTTTTTTTGGAGGGTTTATCGTGGGATAGTAGCAATAAAATGACTGATTAGGTTACTTGACGTTTCGGTCCCTTTCTTGGGCCTTTTTCAAAAGAGTATTTTATTTTGTGACATATTTGACACAGGCAAAAATGACAGATTTAATTAATTTTTAAGGTTACTAGACTGTTCGATTAGTATCATAGGGAAGAACAGCCAAGAAACCCTACGAACTTAGGCTATTTTATATTTCATTATTATTCTAATTTTGGTTATGTTAATATTATGTAGATGTATATTTATAGTAAGTAGGTATGTATGTACGTATATAACTTTATATATAGAGATAATGTTTTTTGTTAATTTATTTAATACTTTTATATTAACAGATTGTAGATTTTAGAAAGATGTTCTGTATCTTTCTTGTTATTACATGCATTAGAATTTTTTTGAATATAAATTGATTCCATAATTAGGCGTGTTTTATTGCTACTATCCCAAGATAAACCCTCCAAAAAAATATATAAAGATAGCAAAGAAATTAGAAGATAAAGATAAATATATATATATATATATATATATATATATATATATATATATATATATATATATATATATATATATATATATATATATATATATACCGTGAGCTCGTAAAGTTTGGAATAAATTCAATTAATCGTTATTGAAGGATTTTCACAGGAAATCCTCGGACACGTCAACTTTATTTTATAAAATGTCACTTTTTTCAGCCATCGATTTTTTTTTTGTTTTGTTCGTTTTTGAGCTATGACGTCATCGACAATTTTTTTAAATGACAACCCATATTTTTTTTCACGGATTTCGATAGAGCACATTTTTCTGAGTGCGAATATGTCAAAAACATAGTACCTTTAACATTAAAGTGTTCGAGATATTCGGTTGCAAAGTTTTAAGAATGAATTATACAAGCGATGACCAAATGCTAATCATTTATCAAGAAAGCGCAGGAAAAACAACAGTTTTGACAGTTGTCACAATTTTGAAGTTTTTCCTCGCAAGTTTGTGTTTTAATCAGTTGAATAATATCATTAAGTAAGTTGATTAATCATTATTCCATCATAATTCATTTTATTTAAAAATGGTCCGTCGTTTGAGTGAAAGGGAAAGAATCGAAATTTTGATGATGATCGGTTACGGGGACAGAGCTCGCACACAAGTAGAAGTTTGCCGTTTATTTAACAACAAATATCCAAACAGAGAACCAATTACACAGTCCACCGTTAGCAAAATAGAACAAAAGTTTTTAGAAGTGGGTCATACGAGAGATCGCCCTAGAACGGGTCGTCCACCAGTGCAACAAGATGTTAAATTGAATGTTCTACTAGAGCTTCAAGAAAATCCCCATTTACCCACCCGCCAAGTGGCGGCAAACAACGGAATAGTTCAAAGCTCCGTCTTGAAATATTTGAAATTGAACAAATGGCATCCGTATAAAGTGGTTTTGGTCCAAGAGTTAAACGAAGATGATCCTGACCGTAGGTTACAGTTTTGCCAAACCATGTTGCAACGCCTGATTGATGACGACGGATTTTTACGCAATATTGTTTTTTCTGATGAGGCTACCTTTTATCTCAACGGCACAGTTAACCAGCAAAACTGTAGATATTGGTCTCCTGAAAATCCACACTGGAAAATGGAAACTCGTAGTCAGTTTCCACAAAAAGTTAACGTTTGGGCTGGTATTGTAGGTAATCGTATTTTGGGCCCATTTTTCTTTGAAGGCGTATTAACAGGTGAAATATATTTAGAATTTTTAAGAGACGACTTAGTCCCTGCACTTGCGGTACTTTACCCAAATGACGTAGATCCAGATCTGCCCCATCACACGATATGGTACCAACAAGACGGTGCACCACCCCATTTTGCAGTGATCGTTCGCGATTATTTAAACCATGTATTTCCTAACCATTGGATTGGTCGCAGGGGAACTATCGAATGGCCCCCTAGATCTCCAGATCTCACTCCCCTAGACTACTTTTTATGGGGCTATTTAAAGAGCAAAGTCTATTTCAATAGACCAAATACCATCGAAGAATTAAAGGACAGAATTCGCAATGAAATTCGAACCATTCAACCCGATACTGTTGGTAAGGTTCTGCAGGAGTTTCAGTGGCGGATGGGATATTGCCAGGAAGTGAATGGAGGTCACTTTGAAAATTTACTCTGATTTTATTTTTTACTTTAATTATTTATCATTTATTTGTTAAAATATTTTTTTATTTGTTTAAATTGTTGTTAAAAAATTAAACAGATTACTCCCAAATCTTTCAAAATGTTCGATAAGCTACCAAAATAAATAATATTACTCCTTAATCTTTTAAAATGTAATAAGCTATAAGCTATTAGAATCAATAAGCTATTAAAAATCTTGACCCGCCCGATAGCTTATGCATGGTGCCATGGTACATTTTATAAACTTTGCAACCGAATATCTCGAAAACTTTAACGTTAAAGGTACTATGTTTTTGACATATTCGCACTCAGAAAAATGTGCTCTATCGAAATCCGTGAAAAAAAATATGGGTTGTCATTTAAAAAAATTGTCGATGACGTCATAGCTCAAAAACGAACAAAACAAAAAAAAAATCGATGGCTGAAAAAAGTGACATTTTATAAAATAAGGTTG
The DNA here is from genome assembly GCA_964058915.1 of Tetropium fuscum. Lineage (NCBI taxonomy): Eukaryota > Metazoa > Arthropoda > Insecta > Coleoptera > Cerambycidae > Tetropium > Tetropium fuscum. The sequence goes on from CAXKVY010002101.1 coordinate 40,838, forward strand.
ACGTGTCCGAGGATTTCCTGTGAAAATCCTTCAATAACGATTAATTGAATTTATTCCAAACTTTACGAGCTCACTGTATATATATATATATATATATATATATATATATATATATATATATATATATATATATATATATATATATATATATATATATATATATATATATATATATATATATATATATATATATATATATATATATATATATATATATATCTTGTATATCTGTGTTATAATTATTACATTACTTAGTTTATAGCATTATTTTATATATATATAAATGTATTATTTTATTGCTAGTTATAATATCACAGCCTATTTAGCATAAGTCAGTCTATATTAAGTTATTATAAGAGGATTATTTAAAATAGATTATTAATTGTGCTACTGTCACCAGGTGACATGAAATTTTTCATCAGAGTTCTGAGACATCAGATGTGACTTAGTATCCGTGTTATATAAGTGAATACTTTTATACTTTTTTATTAATGTATCTATCCATTTGTAAGATCCTAAAGTGTTTGTACATAAGTATCTTAGGTTTGGGATATTTAAGGCGGTAAATAGTTCTTGAGAGGGATGCTCTCTAGGTACTTTACACATTATTCTTATAAATGACTTTTGCAGGGTAACGAGTGGTTTAATGTTTGTCATATACGTTCCGCCCCATATCACAATTCCATATGTAAGAACAGAATGTGCCATGTAGCTGCTGCATGCTTAAGTTTTGCAAGGATGCCTAAAAGTTTTTTCGTAGTATTTTCTATATGAGGTTTCCAGGTAAGATGTTCATCAAAGGTCACTCCTAGATATTTGACCTCCTCAGTTTGCGCTATAACGTGACAGGCACATTCCGTTTCCACACTGCAATTGAGCTGGTGATATATTATATCTTTTTCGTATTCCAGCTTTTCTCTAATGTAAAATTAACATACTTGGTCTTTTTAGCATTTAATAACATTTTATTAGTAACAAACCATTTTTTTTAGGAATATTAAATCATATTCCATATTTTGTTGATTTTGATCTTTAGACTTATCTGCGTATAGCAGGACTGTATCATCTGCAAACGTGTATATTTTCCCTTTTAGATTTGCTGAACATAAATTGTTAATATATATATATAATAAATAGGCTAGGCAAAGGGCCAAGTGCACTGGTTTCTTACTACTTACATGGTCCTTGATTCGGAGTGAATGTAAAATGTGAAATGTGAAATGCAGAAATATGCTCTTAAAAATAGATGTACAAAACAAATGATAAGACGTATTTATGTAGGTCGGGTCATGTCAGAGGTATGGACAATGGCACATTTAGTGTACTTTGGCTGTATCAGAAAAATCGATTTGAAGTTAAGAAATTTTTTATATAGAATTCATTATAGGTATCTTCTTTATTTGAACCCCGCCAAAAAACGATTTAAATAAAAGTTGAAAAGGTCGATATGTTTATTTTATAAAACATAAGTTTCTAATATACAGGGTGATCGAAAGAAGTATACGATTAAAATTTGTTGCGAAAACATCTTGTATAAGATTATAAATAAGATTTAAGGTAATGTTACGAAAGCTAACATTAACAGGGGGATTTTTGGGGAACATCCTGTATACTTGGATTTGGTGCAATGTTAAAAGGTCATCTCTTTATAGGAAAATAAATATAGGTAGGTACTTATTAAATTTTCAGATATTGACACGAGTGCTAGCTAGGAAATTAACTAAAAGCAAAAAAATAAACATTTTAGCTGCAGATTCATATTAACCAAAAATTTACACGTTTAATTGTTAAATATCAAACTAAACCTAAAAATATTATGAATTTATTTAAACCTAAATTTAATAACCTTATTCTCCGCCACTGTTCATTCCGCACACTCCGTTTTCATTTTCAAATTCAAAATTATTTGTTATAAAAGTAGGTTCTTTAAGAAGCTTGATTACATCAGCATTTAAGGGACCTTTTGCAGATCGGTTACCAATACACTTGAACAAAGACGAAGATGAAATTTGAGGGTCAGACGAGATTAGAAGGCACGTGAATATGTCTCTTACTATATATTCTCCAGAAAATTTTCTTGTATGGAACTCTCGACACCTTCGTAAATCTTTATTTATGGATTCAAGAGCTTCCTCGGAAACCCTTCCAATAGGCAATGCAGTAACATGTATTATATCTGGACCATGAATTAAAATCTGGTGAAGAGAGGCCATATTGTACCACGAATATAGGGTAGCAACCATTTGTGCTGTTTCTCTGAATAATTAGAAAATGCATCTCTATTAATAGCGTATCCACTTGAAATTGTAGCTAAAATTACAAAAAGATGTCTTACAAAATCTTTGTTAAGTACTACTATAATGGATTCCAAGAAGTAATTTCGAAAAAATCTACGCGCAGTATTTCCCTCATTAGTTGTCCCATGTCGCTGTTTCGGAATGTCGACCAGCAAGTGGATCTGTACCTACTCTCATTTGCTTCTGATTATATATTTTCGTTTCTTTTACTTGTTTTTTCTTATTTTCTTATCGTAGCTGCCATGCATGTAAACTTGAAATTCCGTAATCATACATGAGAAGATCTGCTACACGGTTATAAATTTTTTCAAGATTATTCATAATTTTTTGTGACGCGCCGCATATTCCACATGGTTGAGTAGAAGAACCGCTTATAACGCCAAACATTTTACGATCTATCATTGTGAGCCTAATATCGTGATGGATTTCTATTTCATTATTTTCTGAGGTAATTTTAGTTGGTTCAATGTACTTAATTTGGTTTTCTACATTTCCAATTTCCCTCTGATACTTTTTAATTTTCTTTGTCAAACAATATTTTAATTGTTTTACAAAATCGTACCGATGAAGGGCGTGGATTTAGCTATTAAATGATATTTATCAGTAACCATTTGAAGTGGAACGAAAAATAAATTGGAATCGTCCTTAACCAAACTACCCCTTCCCTAATATATCCTTACCTGTACGTAGCAACCTTCACAACCCCATTTCAAAAATGTTGCTTTGTATGTCTGTAATCCTATGAGCCGTATGATTAACAAGTTGTTGTAATATCACTTCCGCAGATGTGTCCGAAACGAAGATAAAATCTTCATCCTTCATCTGGGTAGCCCTTACCTTTACCTATACCTTTTCTATCAATAATATTCATCATGTTATTGATGATGGATACTTGCTGCCTAAAATCATATGAAACGCTAACGAGACATGCAGAAATAAGTACGAAATTTATTAATCATTTGCAAACTTTTTACAAATATTGCACTGTAATTTTTGACGGTCATCCTCGTGGCTAGAATAATGGCGTACCATTATTCTAGCCACGAGGATGACCGTCAAAAATTACAGTGCAATAATTGTAAAAAGTTTGCAAATGATTAATAAATTTAAGAGTGCAGAAAGGCTGCGCCGAACTAATGGAAATTTGCCACGAGTTCAAATTAAAGATGATTTGAAATCACTTTCAAACCCCGATAACTTTCTATTAAATGAAAGCAATAAAAAAACTTTATTGCATATTTGAATAAAAAAATCAAGGAAGGCAATATCGACACAGTGTAAGCGGATGCGGATGCAGATGTAACCTACTAATTGCAATGCACAAAATAAGAAGCATCACAGACAAACAATGCAGATATTGTTGGCCAAGATGTAGACCTACTCATAATTTTATCACTTTTGCCAGAACAATATCAAAATATATATCTTTGGAAACCAAGTGTAGGACAAGTAACAGCAAAATTGTTTGATCAAAACCGTTTTAATTTTCCTCAACAACAAAAGTACCTTGGATTTACTCTTGCATTTAGTGGCTGCGATACTGCGTCTGATTTTTCAACATTAATAAAATATATTAATTAAATTCATAAATAAAAATGCTATACAGCTACAACACTACAACACTACAACACACACACACACGTTTTTATCTGATAATGTAACTGAAGAAGAACTATGCATCAGAATATATTGCAGCTTCTTATTTGTACGGGGCAACGTTGAACATGACCCTAAGCAACTGTCGCGTCCAGCATTTTCACAAATTAGCAAAAAGTGCAAAATTTTCTGTGTGCGCAATTAACACCAACACGTGATGCCATTAAACAGCATGGCGTAAGAACGTATTTTCAAATCCAGAAATGGCAAGGAACTGAAGGCTCTGAACTGAGGTTGGAAACATTCTAAATATGGATTAATTGCGATTCGCACAACAGCCTCTCCTGCGCCAGAGATTTTGCTAAAAGTAACCACAAACCACTTTTTTAGCACTACATGATGTCATGGAAACTGTGGTTGCAGAAAATAACAAATTAATTGTTACATATTTTGCAAAGAATGGATGGGGATCAATTGCGATAATGTGCAAGTAGCCGATATTGTAGAAGACGATATTATTGAAGATATATTATGATATCGATATACAGGTGGAGAATGTTATTGAAGAAATATTATAGCACCGTGGTTACATACCTACATTTGTTTGAATAGTTATGTATTGTATTTTTTCAACAAAATGAAAATAAAAACAATATCTGTATAAGAGGGATAAAAATTGAAAAAAAAGCTGTTCGAATGGCCATATATCGGTCGATTTTTAACCCAAAATAACCCAATTTTCGATCCAGCATTTTAAAGGAAATTTTGTCTACTTTTTTTATTGTAAAGCAATGCCTATACCTATCTCTGAAAGTTTCATATCAAGTATATCAAAATTTTGCTTCGCTTGCGAGATATATTGAAAACATTGAAAAGAGGACATTTTCACCTCTATCTCCATTTTCCACCCTCTAATTTAATGGCAAGTTTTTCTTCTTAAATGACCCATTGACCGATTCCTGCAATAAATACCCGTGAACGTCTTAGTTCCTTTCTATATGACATTGGTAATCAATAGCCTATTAGGACAAGTAGAATACACATTGAGCTGAACATACAAAAACTTCAAATAGAAAATATATTATAAAAGTACGTAAGCAATAGGTAATCCATATTTTTATATCACTACATATATTAAGATTACGTAGTTACCTACAACTATTATTTCAGTAGGTAATTCTTAATAAAAATATTGTTAAATAACAATAAAGACAACACAAATAATGACATAATCAGATATATTGATACGATAATTTATTTATGAAGTGTTGGTAACTGAAATTGTTAATAATGTGGTAAGTATCTAATTAATAAACTGTAAATATAGCAGGAAGGTGGAAGGTAATACGTAGGTAAGTATATTATTATACATTAAGGTAATCAAAGTATGCTAGAAATAAAGTGCCTATCCTTTTCAGTACAGGTGGTAGAACTTCCCTCTCCAAGTAAAATCGATGCTAGAGCTCCCACGGTCTCTGCCATGGCCGTCGCGACGCTTGCGGAGAGCTCTGGCGGAAATGAATCGTGCTGCAACGTCACAAGCATGACGTAACATATGACGGTGCGGAGGGCAGGGATCCTGCAACGGCAGTATTAGCGGGATCGATATTGGTGACGTCACTGCGGTTATGACGTCAGCGGGAACGCGAACAGCGGTTTTATAATGGACCGATTGAGACAGGCAGGGATATAGTGTCGGCGTTTGCTGTGGACTACAGTTGATCGCGTGCGTGTCGTCACTGAGCTGGACCACATGTACGTGAGATAACGGGAGGTTACTTTTCACTAGTGAAGTGCAATATAATATACGTTACCTATCCTATTTTGTGACGGAATCTTTTTTAACAATCTTAGTGTAGCGATAAGTGTATTTAAAGACTCCTTCAGTCGGATCTAGTAAACTGTTGTACACGAACTTCTGGCACGAAAGTGAAACCGAAAGTTACCATTATAAGTGCTGTGATCGCCACTATGTTAACTACATGAAGCTTTTTTCAATAATCGACGTGGATTCTCCTTCTGATAACCACGAAGGCGGTGTGCGCTCTTCAGCAAACTCACCAGAGTTATTCCTTCGGGACTCGCCAGGTGATTTACTTGCTCGATGTTTGGTCTATAGACAGAAATGACGTAAAGACTTAACAGTGGCTTTTTGTTTATATCTATTTCAGTAAATAACTCAATAAAGAAGTACCTATATACTTACCTACACAGAAATTAAATTACCTATCTTAAATAATTTCTTTTTAAATATCTATAAAATGCATTTAGCAATCTTAAAACTAGGTACATTATTTGAGTACCTACCTAGGTATTAGTATAAGTAGACAGATGATACCTAATATGAATACCTACAAGTTATAGGTAAGTCTAGTACAATAAGTAGATATATTATCTGCTACTCAGTCTTATATAAAAAAAATATTGAATTATACCCACTATTTAGTTAGGTAGTTTATTTTAATACTATATTCATATAACCTTCTAGTTTTTAGAAGAGTTATGGGAAATATAGGTATTTGATTCTTGTAGTAGATATTACAAAATGTGTACTCTGATGTAGGTACTACCTATTGAGCAAGCATTCTGGAGAGTAGGTACACCGGTAATGTGAATTAGTCAGGCAAAAGGTCACTTAATGCTAAAATGAGTTATTCTAAATTAGACTATGTTTTTCTGGTACTTATATGTGTGATATGTGAGTGTTGTCATATTTGTCAATTGCATGTGGACTAGTTTAGAGGAATTGCAATGCAATCGTTACGAAATGCGCTCAGGTCCTCCGACTATCAGGCAGCACCTCAGGGTTCAGCAGCAAGATATTGAGCCTCCGCAGACACAAACCACTGATTCCAACAACAATTCCCCTGCATATAACTTCCATCATCCAAACAAGTGTATGTACAGTATTGAAAATACGCACAAGATCTAATGCTTTTTAAAACCATTTACTAATAATGAATAAATAATATATTATTATTAACACTATTTGTATATACATGGAAGACACACCGGGGTGCGAGGAACCCCACTTATGTTACCACACTGGTCTTCTTCATGGTCAATAAATTTGGATTGGGCATAGCTTTATAAGATATTCTGGGATTTTCTTTTTAAAAATAAAACATCAATTAAATAATGAGCGACAACTATACCCAGAAACAAATATTTGTTTTGCTATGTAATAAAACAAGACACGCTAAAACCAGCGATGCCTCAATGCGGAAATCGGAAATGTTGCCTTTAAGTCGATCGAATTTACTAAAACAAGTACTTTATTGTAAACACTCCAGCTCCAAACTAATTATTTACATAAATACATAAAATAAATAAAATATCACACAAAACACACACAGGGGCACATTAAACCCCGAGACAACTTATTACCCCTGTATCTCGTACTAATGCACGTAATGTCCACGGGCTACTGTTGTTGAGTAGAGGACTTAAGGTGATGTTACATTATAGTAGTAAGTAGGTACCTACCTAGTTAGATAGTTAGGTAGGTAAATACCTACCGAGGTACCTACTTAGCATACCTATAGGTAAACGTTTTCGATAATTTTGAGGTACCTACTGCAAACATAAAATAATTTACGTATCATATTTTTGTCAAAATATATGCAAAGCGGTGGATCTACAGTTAATTCGGCTCTCTCTATAGTGAGGTAAAATATTATAAATTATCGATAATCTGAAACTTCGTTATCTCGCCGTAGGTACTTAAAGCATTAGAGGTTCGGAGCGCCAAAAAAGATCTAACAGGGATGTAGTCTTTGGACCCCGTAAGTTGAAGAGTCCCATATTTAGAAAGCGACCAAGTTGATAAAATTGCATAGTGGTACAGTGTTGACGCATACAATGAAGTACACCACCACCATGCCATGTTTCTTACAGAATTAAGCAACAATCCACAAAAGTATACCTACGTAAAATTGGTGAATTAGTTTAGAAAAACTTGACGATTGACCTTAAGGTCATCTTTAAATTATGTAACAACCTTTCCTTATAAGTGTCTATTACAAGAACTACACAATAATTTCGAAAAGGATCAGTTTATTAACAAGATTTTACAATAAATACAAGAAATACAATAAATATGAGTATTTTGCTCATATTTATTGTATTTCGGAAGACATATTTTCAACAATACTTAAAATAAAGCTTAATAAGCTTAATAATTACAAAAAAAACAGGTAGGTATTTACAAATAAAAATTTTGTATACTAAATCAAAGGACCACTTTTGGGGTCTTTTTGATTGTAAATTCGCCTGAGGCTACCAAATGTTAAAATGTTAAAAATATTTAATTTTGCAATTGTTAAGTTGAAAAAATTAAATTGTGAAGAAATTAATTTGTGATTGCGATTTGATTTTATTGTGATTGTGATTGCGATTTGTGTTATTAATTTAAAATATCAAAAGGTAACATTTGGAAGGAAAATACATCTCTAAACGAAGTGCTTTCGTTATATAATTGGAGTCCACCCAAATCGTGTTGAATAGGGTAATTTTATGTCAATGCAGCTTTATATCTTAATCCAAACATGGTTTTCTTAGTCATCAGGCATTTCTCGAAAATGGTATAGTAAATTAAACAAAGTTTATTCTTTTAATAGGTTAAACCGTCCATCGATTGATTACATAGCATGGTCTAAAATTGGTAGGAAAAAGGTGACTTTTATTTTAAATTGTTGCTTTGCATCAATCAACAAATCAACAGGCTCATCATGAGTTTCGTAATCAAAAAGGCGACTCTTTTTCCTTTTTGTTAGTTGAAAAAATTTACTAGACATCTACAACATTGTATCTCTTGTAGAATCATTCAATATATCAGACAAGGTCAATACAATATCTTTTAACATTTATTGTTATAAAATTTTACGGCTACGCGGCCGCCCCTCGTTTTGCCGCTCGCGTGTGGGGCACGTATTGCACCCCCACTAGGAACGGCCCTGCAAGTTGCATTTAGATATATGTCCCATATTGTCCCATCTCGAATTTGATCAAGGAATTCATTACTATTAAGGTTCCAGGGACGGGATATGGATTTTTGGCGATTTGTGATATTTTCAGATGAGACCCCTGTTTGTCTGACTTCCGGTAGTCGTGTTTGGAGAGAGCCTGGAAATCAAAATCGTCACAGGTATGCTGTCGAAACTGTTCCATATCGTGGAGGGAGTGTTATGTTTTGGGCAGGTTTCATGATTGGTGAACGGACGCCAGTGGTTCAGGTACGCTAAATGGACAAAATTACATCGCACACATTCTTCGGGGGCATGTTGGACCATGGAGAGAAGCAGTTGGACATAATTTTGTTTTTATGGATGATAATGCCCCTGTGAGGTGGGGCATTATCATCCATAAAAACAGGGAGGGGGACTAATGGTGTCCATAATTTCCTAGAGGAATAGGGAATCGCCCGTATCGAGTGCCCCCCCCCCCCTATGTCCCCAGATTTAAATCCCATCGAACATGCCTGGAATGTGCTTAAGACAGCAATTGCGTGACGTCCACAGGCCCCACTGACAAGGCAGGAGCTGATAAGAGTTGCGACAGAAGAATGGCAAAATGTACCTGTCTAGACCATTGATGACTTAATTAAGAGCATGGAGAGACGGATCCAAGCTTGTGTCAATGCAAGAGGCGGTAATACATTGTATTAGTAACAATGCTTTGTTGTAGCAATGATAATAACTGCAATTATTAAAGGTTTAACAAAACATATCTAATGATTTTTGTATTAACTTACCATGTATATTGACAATGGGGTATTTTCGCTCGATCGAAACAAAAATGGGCAATTGCATATTCAACAAGTACATTTTTGTCCTTAATTTTTGACAAAAAAAAATAAAGTGTAATATTCAGAAATAAGTGTTTAATTGCAGCTTGAATTTCTATGACGTCACTAAGCGGAAATCAGTAGATATATATGTTATATATGTATATATAAATATTAATATCAACAGCAATGGCCGACAGGCAGCAGTGGGGCGTCGCTGCCGCCAACTTACAGACGGAATACCCTAAAAATCACTACATTTGCCGCACTATTTATATTTGCGCTTAGTGACGTCATATGATTTGATTAATTTTTTTTACAGCTTGTTTCAGAACCAAACAAAAAATAAAAAATATGGGTATCTTCTTTTTACATTTACTTTCTACTCCCATTGTTAAAAAAAACTGCGAAAATACCCCATTATTTAATTTATTGCCAAAAAGATTGTAAAAAAGCTATTAAACCATCTTACAATAGCTTAAATCTTCCAGAAATCAAATCTGTCACTAAAACTATGTGATGCAAAACTTTTGGCACCGTATGTATGTATGTATGTATATTGTAGCGGAACCCTTGAACGAGATTTTCACCCACTTCAAAACGTCAGGTTGAACTGAAGCTTTGCACGCGTATCAAGGACCGATGACAATATATTATTTGACAACTTTGTAATAATGTCCTCACCAGGATCATCAAAAACTAGGATATAAAAAAAAATCCCACATTGGTGCATTTGGCACAATATAGAATTTACTGAAACTTATACATTCATTAAATCGCAGACCAAACAGCACAAAAATTAATCCTTTTCATAGCAGAAAGCAGAAACTAAAAAGTAAAAAATAAATTATAGTTTAGAAAAACTAAAAAAAACACGCTTCAAAGGGAAACCGAACTAAAAAGTAGGTACACAATAATGTTTAAATATTACGATTTTGTAAAAAAGCGTGGATTGCATGATATCAATGAAATATTTATAACAATTGATCATGCACCTCACGCTTTTTACAAAATCTTAATACTTAAACATTATTTTTTACTTTTCAGTTCGGTTTCCCTTTAAAGCGTGTATTATTTTAGTTTTTTTTAATTATAATTTATTTACATCACTGGGTAGTAGATTAAATGCTTTCAATATTATCGATATCACTTCTATATTTAGTCTACGTAAATTAGACTAAAATATAGTGAATAGAAGAAAGAAATTACAAAGAAATGATTTTTGAGGCAGGAATTCTCAAAAGTATTGGGAATGAATATCCGAAAAGTTCCCATCTCTTGCGAGGGTGGAACATCCCCTTTTTCACGCAAAAAAAACACCCTTAACGCCCATTATACTCCTATTTTTACCAGTTTTCTCGCTAACCGTTCTTTGGAAGAAAAGTATAGGGAAGATACATTTATCATTAAAATTGGCTTGAGCCACATCACACGATAAAAGAGATTGCCTTCATCAACAATTAATTGACAATTTAGAAAATCGCATGGGAGCTCTGGTACTTTAAAAATTTCATACAGAGGAGATCTTTATTTTTCTTGACAAAATGTTTACCAAAAGCCCTCCTTATACCACGTAGAGTGGGGGAAGGGAGCCCGGGAGGGTTCCACAGTGACTGTAGCCGCTGCTCCGATGGTTAATCTTACATTATATTAGTTAGCGAAAATCAAGTCGATATAAATCATACATTTTACTTAAAGCAATACATTTCACAAAATACACCTTTGCGGGGAAAAGAAGAAAATGAATGAACGTCGCTGGCACAGTATAGGTAATTTAACTAACGCATATTTTAGAGGAGATTCCGATTTATAAAATCACACCTAAGCATTTTCAAAGTAGACAATTTCGATATGGAAGTCCGCATATGGCTGATTTTTACGTGCGCGCTCGAAACTTCCCTCGGCTTCGACCACTGTTTGCGGGATATGGGTTGTTAGGTTTAGCCGAGAGGTCAATAGTACATTTTTTGTGAAGAGTGTAATGGTAAATGTTTCTTTCCGATACTTATTTTTCGCCCGAAGAACAGTTTATGAAACACCTACGAAATATATATTATAATAGTAGCTTCTTTTGTAGTACTGAAGAAGCTTTTGAAATAAAGCGAAACGTCGACATAGTGGGAAATCAATAATTTTATTTCTATCTTATACCGACGAAGAAAACATTTGATTTAATACAATTTAGGATACTAATTCATATAAAATCTTATTTTATAGGTTCATCAGTCTGATTAGTTTCCGCCGCGCCGTCAGTATTGCAGAAATTATGAATATGCATTAAAATCAATTTCCACGTGTCTTTCGCTCTGAAAGAGCACTGCACTTTTAATAATAATTTCTGTTATTATTTGGTTTTAGAAATCTACGTGCGTTGCTTGAAGTATTGCCTCTGCTGAATTATCAAGCCATTAAAAAAATGTAGGTACTTAAATAAACGTAGGACGACCGTTGACTGAAGATCTTCGATCAGCGGCGCGGCGTGACGTAATTACCTAAATAAATAACATAAATGTAGATGATATATTTAATAAAATCAGACAAAACTATGTAATAATTACCATTAATAAAATTGACATTACCATAATAATTACCATTAATACATTTTCAACAGGTATTGATATAAAAAAAGATTTAACACTGTGTCACACCTGTTACAGAATCTGTTATAGGTGTTACAGAAACTATTACAGAAATTAACATCAATAAATAGCAGAATAGTAATACTTTGCAAAACAATAGTCTATGGAATTGGTATTTTATATATATATATATATATATATATATATATATATATATATATATATATATATATATATATATATATTTATATATATATATATATATATATATATATATATATATATATATATATATATATATATATATATATATATATATATATATATACATATATATATATATATATATATATATATATATATATATATATATATATATATATATATATATATATATATATATATATATATATATATATATATTTAACTACCTTGCATCAAATGAGGTAGTTCTGATTTTTCTATATGTTGTACCTATGTGATGAAGTGGTAATGAGAAATCCAAGTTTTCCACCTCGAAAGCCCTCCGAACCATTGTTCAAAACTTTGTAAACCATTAAATTTTCGGACTTCTTTTCAGTTTCTGTCAATTCTTACCACCAGGGCCATTGACGCCATACCACATTGACGAATACTTAAGAAGATCTAAAATTTCCCGTTTTTTGGAAATTGTATCTATATCCTATATTAGAAACTATTTGGTCCACCGACACCAAGTTGTCTTCATTTTGTTGAAAATTTAGTCTACTTAAAAAGTGTACATGTTACTTTTGCCGTAACATAGGTCGTTGGTGGTAAAAAAAAAGTCCAACAATGAACCGGAGGGCTTCCGAGGTGGAAAACCTGGAGATGTTATTACCACTTCATCACATACAACATATAAAAAAATCAGAACTACCCCATTTGATGCAAGGCAACACCCCATATTTAGTACGCTTTCCATGTACTACAATGCAAACTATACAATTAACGAACAGTAACATTTAAAAAAATACTTTATTAATACTCCATTTGTTCAGGATAGCCGATCAACAATAAATATGTCGTAATACAATAATAATTGTAATACAAACAGTAAAAATGAACCAAGCACCCAACTCGAATATGGGCTGCTATATTTCATACCTACATATTACGATTTCACGAATACCTACATCGTACAGATCAGCAAGGTACGCCCTAAATCAAGGCGTATGGTCTATACAAGAATAATCTTAAATCAGACATTAATTAAAAATTAATAAAGTCGGCAAAACAAGGAGGCTGCCCATGAATAGTGTCGGTAACTCCTTCAAAGACAAAGGCGCCCGCTTTTGTTTTACAAAGGACTAGCCGACTTTTTCGCTTTTTATGCGGTTTCAACTGAAATTGGATGTACTATATATAGCAACTATTTTAAGAATTACATGAAAGTAAAGAAATGGACTGGTTCGCAAGACTTATTTACGGTCAGAATTAGAATTTATAACCGGAAACAGATTTCCAATCAAGAAGTGCTAGTGATCAAAGGAGTCCTTGCAATATACCAGTAATTGGGTTATTGTATTATAACTTACATCACTGGTCGGGTCTTGTTACTGCGCATCGCACAGATAGATTGCGTATTTGATTTATGCGGGCCAAAAGCGTATCAATAAATTTTATATTGGTAAATAATGGAAATTTCTATAAAACTACCTAAATCACTACTTATGAGAAATAAGGTGCAGTTAATAGAAATATATGAGCTGCAAACAATATTATCTAAATTATATCTGTTTCATTATATTCACTCTAAGGCGAGACCGAAGATTATTAATAACCGATCCATAAGGTAGCCCATAGAAAACCCAAAAGATCTCTTGGATAGACTACCTTACGACGAAAATATGAAAATTAGAATGGGAGGCATTTTCGGCGAAGATATGTGATATCTGTCGGCAGTATATGTGCCATGATTGTGGAAAACAGCTGAATTTCATAATAATTATTTAAATTGGTAAATCAAGATGTCAATATTTATCCATTAATGGATTAATTAAACTATATGCAGTAAATAATATAATTTCCTATACATTTATTCATTAATTCATAATTTATTTATTGATATAATGATTATTGTCGTAAATGCCTAAATGTCGATGTTTATTTCCGTAAATTGAACCTAAAAAGTCTATAAGAATTACATTATACAAAGTAAGGGAAGTTTATTTAAATACTAAAAAATCTACCTACGCCCTCAATTCTTAAGGGTGCAGAAATATCAGCATTTTTTTAAAGATTTTGGTGTCAGATGTCATTTGGTTTCATTAAGCTGAAAAATGATAAAAATGAATATATATATATATATATATATATATATATATATATATATATATATATATATATATATATATATATATATATATATATATATATATATATATATATATATATATATATATATATATATATACACACACCTATGTTATACAACACATAATTAACCCTGCAATACTTACGTAAATAAGACGATAACGTGAATTTTATAAAAATAAGTAATCATAATTATCACGTTGCCCCAATAATAAGTATATATTCAAACACGCGGAAGCGTCTATAATATTGAGAGCGAATGTGATTGTGACGTCAGAACGCCGGTATTAATAGAATGAGCGTCGTGTCTCACAATAATGACCTCAGACGTCATACAGACGTCACGACATAAACCCATTCTACTGTAACGTCACGGTAGAAACATTGATTTATGACGTCACTGTTTCTTTCTCTTTTCATTTGAATATTACACTAGAAAGCTGTCCCTTTTTATAAATGCAGTGCCCTCGAGGTCATAGGGAAAGTTTTATGGTAGTTTCCAAGTTGTCCTAGTTTTAGGCGGTTAATGTTTAGGTTCAGTTGGTCAAAATCTATCACATAAGTCCGTCCCTATCAGTAGTCTCAATTGCAAGAAATGAAAATGGGTACTTCCTACAGGTATGTGCTAATTATTTTTTTTACTCGAAAATATGACGTGAATATGTTAAATGTGTAGCATTGTCAGCGTGATATTGGCCCATGTGCCATACCTGTGGAAAATTCCAAATTGTGGACAATAAATTTTTTAAATAAATCAAATTGTTAGTCACAATCGTAATCACAATATTATATTAAATAATTAAACTATACCTATGCAGTAAATAATTTTATAAATTCCTATAGTTGTTTAATTAATTCATGGTAATCTATTTATTGATTTATTGAGCACTGACGACGACCACTGAGTTCCCACAAAAACAAGTTTTGGTTTTTGTGGGACGCTCGACGCACGTTTCGTCTACCACGTTAGGATCATCCGGAGACGATTAAAACTAATTTTAAACCAAGAAACCACCCTATTTATACTTAAATTATTTTCATGAACCCCGACTAAAATTGTCAAGGTTCAATTAACCGCTGTCAAATAACGCGTAGAATGGACCATAAGGGATATAGATACGATGGTGAGAGTCATTAGGGATATATCTGAGCGTACTGGTATATTATTTATTATATATATATATATATATATATATATATATATATATATATATATATATATATATATATATATATATATATATATATATATATATATATAAGCTTTGAAATTCTTTGCTATTCATATTTGTTTTGTGAAAAGTAATCTTGGGTTTGTAGCATTTCATTACATAGAGAAATAAGCAAATAGACGAATAAGAAGGGAGACAACTTACCAATGCTAAATCTGGACATACATACGGAAACGAACCACTATACACACGAAAACGAACCACTTAGAAGTTGTACAAGTTCTTTCACCTTTATTGAGGATCCTCAGAGCAGTATACGATTTATTTCATTGATCATTTATACTTGAATTTAAAATATTAATACTCCAACACTTGCAGTGACGTTTTATGACATTAGTTTTTGACGGAACTCTAATTCTTAGAATACACAAACCTAGTCTACTATTTATATTTGTTCTATTTGAACATATTATATATTAGGCATACAGTTATCCAGAAGATGTTAAACTTTAAAATGCATAAAATCTTTTTGAACCTATTGAAAAACAACTACTTTTTCCAACTATATGCGGGAAAATATTGAATTTATACAATAGAGTTCTGAAGCATTCACTCCCTCTTTGAACACAAAATAAAACAATATATATATATATATATATATATATATATATATATATATATATATATATATATATATATATATATATATATATATATATATACATATATATATATAAGTATATATATATATATATATATATATATATATATATATATATATATATATATATATATATATATATATATATATATATATATATATATATATATATATATATATATATATATATATATATATATAAGTATATATACATATATATATATATATATATATATATATATATATATATATATATATATATATATATATATATATATATATATATATATAAGTATATATACATATATATATATATATATATATATATATATATATATATATATATATATATATATATATATATATATATATATATATATATATATATATATATATATATATATATATATATATATATATATAGTATATATACATATATATATATATATATATATATATATATATATATATATATATATATATATATATATATATATATATATATATATATATACATATATACGTTTTTAAGTTCTTTGCTATTCATATTTGTTTTGCGAAAAGAAATCTTGGGTTTGTAGCAATTCATTACATAGAGAATAATAAGGAAGACACACTTACCAGTTGCATATCTGGATATACATACGGAACCGAACCCCTTAGAAGTTGTATAAGTTCTTTCATCTTCATTGAAGATCCTAAATGAAGGTGAAAGAACTTATAATAATATATATATAGTCTATATAATATAATATATATATATAATCCCAGGACTTTATATCTATATAATATATATATAATCCCAGGACTTTAGGAGGTTGTAGAGAAAGTTATTTTAGGCAAAATATTTCTAGTAAACTTATAGGTACTCTCTATCGCTTCCTAAGGGAGTTACACCCCAATAAAAGATTAGGGTAGAATCCATTTTTTTTATAAATATTTCAAAAACTCATGAACATATTCTCATACATATACTTTTATATGATGATTGTTTCCCCAAGTATCTTTGATTACATTGTACTTTGGTGTATGCAGAATAAACAGAGGCGTCTCGTTTGGGGGGTTCTTGATGATTTTTTATCAATAACTTTTTCTCTGGTAGGAATATCATCAAATCAATAGGGGATTAGAAATCTACGGAAAATTATAGATGAATAATGTACTCCTAGTCAGAGTCGATAAGAATTTTCGAGAAAATTTGATATAAAATAGATTGGGCTCACGTATTATTATTCATGTGTTAGTAGGTCATGTTGATCAAAGACCGTCATTGAAACCGAAGCAGTTTTGTTTCATACAAAGTTTTGTGAGGTTAACATATTCTTCTACTATTGTTTTTCTATAGTTGAGTAATTCGAGTAAATGCCTAAGATAGTCCAAGGAATTGGATATGTGGAGAAAAAGAAAAAAAGTCTGTGGAATTGGTACTCTCGGAAATAATTAACAAACATCAGAGGAAATCAAAATATATAAATCAAAATACAAAATACATTTATTGATACAGTAATTACATACCTATCAATATTTATTGCCTTAATCCCTAAATGGAACCTAAAAAGTCCATGAGAATTTAATTCTGAATGTACCTAGTTACTGTGTCATTTAATCCATGGTAATCTATTTATTGGTAAAGTGATTATTGCCGTGAACGCCTAAACGGAGCCTAAAAAGTGGAGGCGAATTCCGCTACTGTCCCTAATCCTGATTTGTTTTATTTTCTATTAAACACATATGTATGTACTGGTCGCCTAGTTAATTTATGTACATAGATATACAACCTAGATTTTATTTTTTGAAAAAGGTATGAGACGTGATAAACAATTGGCACTTGAATTATACCTATTATTTTGCAGTTATAGATCATTAATTAGAGATCACTAATATCCATTTTCATCGCCGAAAAAACAAAGGTTTATGATGCCTAATTTATCTAAAATGACCAAAAACTGCATCATATTTTGATTATTTTATTTTTAAAAGCGATAGTAGATAATAGCGCACGTCTGTCTACAATGATACAAGGCGCTCTCTCTGCTGAGGAAAGTGTGATTGAGTATAATACCGGTAATACGCAACTCAATCGGCCGGCCTACTACTGTATCCCTCCGTTGCTACAGTACACAATGCACCAGGCACCCACAACAAAAAATCATTTTGTTGTTATGTAGTTATAATGTATAAGAGAAATCTGTCATACTTTCTCTTATACTTATACCACACAATAAAGACGCGATAGGTAGATGTCGCCTTAAAACCGCGAAACTCAAATAATTATATTTTGATGACACATTTTGAAAAAAATACGAAACACGCAACTTTATTTCAAACATTCTTAATGTTATTTATATTATTGTTGATGAAAGCACAGATACTTGGTGTCGAAATATCGCACATCTTATTATTGGAGCACTGCAAGAGAATAATCCGAGGAATAATCCAAGTAAATCGTATTTAATAGCTTCAAAAGAGTTAGACAAAACAAACAATGTGACCGTGACTCGTTTTATCAATCGTATTTGTAAGAATTCTTGTTGCCAAATGCAATCCCAGCAGAAAAGGCCTTGATGGTATTATCAGATACAGCACAATATATGGTAAAAGTGGGCCAAAACTTAATATTTTATATTTATCCCTTTATAAATATATCCATTTATAAATATTTTATCCCGATATGATGCATGTCGGTTGTCTTCGACATGGGATAAACATATTTGCAGAAACCGTCAGGACTAAATATCCCTTGGTAAACAAACTAAATTCAAATATAAAAAAAGTGTTTTTAAAGACACTTCTGAGAGGGCAGATGTAGAAGGAGCGATAGGCAGGACTAAGTTTATCTCCGAGGGCTATTAAGGAATTAATTGTAGATATATTTAGAAGACAACCCGCAGTGTGTAGCTAAAAGTCAACTAATGCTCAAAAATGCAGATGTCGCTAAGTAACTTGTTTTCGATAAAACACTTTTCAGTTTTATACCATATAGGTATAATAGTATTTTTGTTGGTAAATGACCCAACGAAATTACACTTTGGCCTTATAGATTATCACGCAAATTGCAATACGGTCTTAGTACATCCCTAGATTATTGAAAGAAACTTTTCTATAATATTACAGGAGTACATAATTTTTGTTGGAAATTTTGCAAAATATTTAATTATAAATTCTTACTATATAATTTCAAATTAAATATTTTTATAATTTTACATATTAAAATATATTATTGCATATTATAAATAAAAATTATACATATACATTGAGAACCTAACTTAATTCCCTAGATCTAGGAATAATATGCACAATCTGGCAACACCGTACCCGACGATGTGGCAGGGTAGCATCTGAGGGTGCCAGATATAACCTCCCAAGGGCGAAGGACTAGCCCCTGCAAAACTCTTCGGAACGCCCTCTATACAATCTAGAATGAGATGGAACAAGTCATAATTAAGATTAATCTAGAATAATCGATGTTTCCAGAAGTTTCCAGAACTATGAAAATAGTATATAAGGGGCTCTTAGAGACAAGACCAAGTAGCAAGTAATTAAAAGTGTTCAGTATGATTATTATTTATAGTAAACAGTTGTGACGTGTTTAGAAATTAATACAGTGTATTTGGATTCTGGACAGTAACATTTATTATACGGCGTAACTCAATGGCATAACAATATATATATATATATATATATATATATATATATATATATATATATATATATATATATATATATATATATATATATATATATATATATATATATATATATATATATATATATATATATATATATATATATATATATATATATATATATATATATATATATATATATATATATATATATATATATCTTCTAATTTCTTTCTTCTAATCTTTATATATTTTTGGATGGTTTATCTTGGGATAGTAGCAATAAAACGACTGATTATATTACTTGACGTTTCGGTTCCTTTCTTGGGCCTTTCTCAAAAGAGTATTTTATTTTGTGACATATTTGACATAGGCAAAAATGACAGTTTTAATAAATTTTTAAGGTTACTAGACTGTTCGATTAGTATCATAGGGAAGAACAGCCAAGAAACCCTACGAACTTAGGCTATTTTATATTTCATTATTATTCTAATTTTGGTTGTGTTAATATTATGTAGATGTATATTTATAGTAAGTAGGTATGTATGTACGTATATAAGTTTATATATAGAGATAATGATTTTTGTTAATTTATTTAATACTTTTATATTAACAAATTGTAGATTGTAGAAAGATGTTCTGTATCTTTCTTGTTATTACATGCATTAGAATTTTTTTGAATATAAATTGATTCCATAATTAGGCGTGTTTTATAATTGTGTTCTTTATTAATATATTAGAATTGAATAAAAAAATATGAACTAATAATAAATGTATAAGAATAATTTAAACCTGTCAAACAATTTCCGTTTTTGGCGGGAGCTCGTGACACGTGTTGAGTACTTTTAACTGGGAGTTTTAATCGTCTCCGGCTGATGCCAACTTGGTTTGCGAAACGCGCGTCGAGCGAAGTGAAAGTGTTTTGGTGTTTGTGGAAACTGCTCCGAGTATCATAAATATATTGTCTGATAAAATCTATAAACATTATTTTTTTGAAACAGCCATATCAATACCCAATTGTTATTATTTGTAGTCGTGGACAAAGTATAGTACTTTATTTGCATGTAATGGCTATTATTCACTAGTGCGATTCCATTATATTACCATTACCAAAATTATATGCTACCATTACAGACCCGTAGAATAATATATTATCAAGTATGAAGCATTATTAAGTATTAAGTATTAATTGTGAGTTACTTTGGTTATATTTTTGTTTGCTCTAATTTTGAACGCCTACCCATTTCCTTGCAGTGATTTCCTTGCACGTTAAATAATTTACAATCCGATTACTGATATGGCATACTCTCCTAATAGTCCACACACTAAAATATAATGAATATAAGAAATACATTATAAAGAAATAATTTTCGGGGTACGAATTATTCTTAAAAGCATTAGGAATGAAGATACGATCCATCTTCCATCCAGTTTCCATCCAGCGCGGGTATGGAACAACTCCGTAAATTTCGTATTTCGTAAATTTCTGGTGAGCCGTTAATCGAAAGAGAAAAAGGCATAGGAAAGAAGAAAGTTTTGGAAAGGTTTGAAAAAGCTGTCATTAAATTCTGCACAAAGAATGTCTCTAACCCCCACCCATATCCCGCAACAGCGTTCAAGTCGGGGGCAGTTTCGAACGCGCACGTAAAATTAGCCATCCGACTTCCATTTGAGTCTGTTTGCACAGCATGCAGAGGTCTCTACATCATGATTGAGGTTTTTTATGTGGGCTCCCCCGCAGGCCCATTCCACTATAATTCTTACGATTTTTCATCAAGAGGTTCAATGAATTCCTCATAAACTTCTGAATTGAAGCATCCTTTCCCATGGCAGTTGGAACACATATATATTGATGCGGTTGTGCAAAGTTCTCACTGCTCAGTGCTCAACAATGTGTTCCAACTGTGAAGAGGAAGTAATTGATGCACGTCTTGATGAGTAAAAATTGGAGACAGAACTACCTCATGGGTGGTGTGGAAACGGGCTCAAACTGCAAAATGTACATATACAGGCAAAAGGGGGCAAATTAATGTAAATCACTCCTACAGTGTAATTTATTTAACTCTTCTCCGCTTCTCTATATATTCACTTCTGACCATTTTTCTTAATAAATTCACTTGTTTCGATTTTTTCCCTAAGGAAGACCGCGTATAGCTAGTTTTTACGTGCGCGCTCGAAACTGCCTTGACTCTGTTTGTGGAATATGGGTGGGGTTTACCATATAGGTTACAACCTTTTTTGCGCAGTGCATAATTTAATATGAGAGACGTTTTCTCTCATATACTTTTATCTCGTCCGATGAACGGTGTAAGAGAAATCTGCGAAATCTACCCGCTAGGGGTAGCTAGTTTTTCGTTAAAAAAGTGATGTTCCACCCTCGCAGGATATGGGAACATATCGAAACTTTATTTCCAATACTTTCTAGAATTCATACCTCAAAATAATTTCTTTGTAAATTACTTCTCCTAAAAAGTGTAATTACGTGGACTATAATCAGTATATTAATGTTACTATTATTTACGTCTACATCTAAAACTGAATTAGCGCCAAAAGCATATTACAATTCAATGTATGTAAAGTTTTGTAGTGAGAATGTATGATTCATCTATACATGTGTACTTTAATGTGTACTTTTAATCTAATTATAAAGTCCTATTATTGACACCCTTTTATGTTAGCGTCATATATCTATTAGGTAGGTAGGGAGGTATAATAAAATAAGTTATTTAATCTCCATTTAATACATTTAATTTAAACACCCACAACCACAAATTGTTTAAACACCCGAATACATCTCTTGAGGCGCTGATGACTAAATACATTTAATTTTTCTCCAACCGGATTGATAAAAGTGGACGACCTCGTATGTAAAATAAACTGCAATTCGGCAACAGCCGATTGAATTATGTAGTATTTATGGTATTATTAAGGAGGTTAACATGTAATATTATTTAGACTGAAATCTGAATGTTGAATCAGGTTTTTAATTTGGTGAAATCAAATATTCTCTAAAAATATATTATATAAATGTGCCACAAAATTCTTTATCTACAGCTTAATATGCTTCTAAAGAATATAACATATAAAGTAAATTATAATGTAATAAAATATATCTCAAAATTTTCAAGAATTCGAATTTTCAAACCCGTGTAATATCTTGCTATCTATAACATAACTACATAATTATTTAAATATTTCAATTACTTATTCGCAGCAAATAAGTAGATATATTATGTAAAAAATAATAAAAGTAATGAATCAGGCTGACTTGCTTTAACTATATTACGGTATTCTTCGCAAATTTGATATTTATATTGTAAAAAACAACCTATGTATATAAAACGACCTATGTATATATTTTTGTCAAATTATTTTATTGCTATTAGTGAGGGATCCACCAAGTACTTCAAAATCACTACGTACCCTACAAGGAACATAATTTTTGACACTGAAAATTTCAACAAAACTATATGGAAATGTTAGTTGTAATCACAATGTTCCCACCCATTTTAGAATAAATAGTAAATTTATACCGTAGTAAGCCATAAAATCTTACATGTACATACAGTTTTATACTCGTAATAGGAACCATTTTACAGATTAACTAATTTAACAGTTTTTAAATAAGTAAATTGGTGATGACAGAGGTGATCACCTCTGAAAAGTCCAAAGAAGCAAAGAACAATGGGGTATTTTCGTTCGAATGAAACAAAAATGGGCAATTGCATATTCAACAAGTACATTTTTTCCTTAATTTTTGCCATAAGAAATAATGTGCAATATCCAGAGATAAGTGTTTAATTGCAGTTTGATTTTCTATGACGTCACTAAGCGAAAATAGAGAAATCACTAGATATATATGTTTTATATGTATATATAAATTCTAATGTCACCAGCAATGGACGGCAAAGCGTCGCAGCAGCCAACTTACAGATCGAATACTCTAGAAATCATTACATTTGCTACACTATTTGAATTTGCGCTAAGTGACGTCACATGAGTTCTTTTTACAGCTTATTTAAGACCTAAACAAAAAAATTAAAAATAACAGTGTCTTCTTTTTCCATTTACTTTTTGCTGCTATTGTTAAAAAAACTGCGAAAATACCCCATTATTAATGTTTTATTTCAATCCCTAATCAAGCAATAACAAGGAAACCAGAAACACTCAACAAATCCAACGTGAAAAAAAAATAAAAATAAAAATTATATATATATATATATATATATATATATATATATATATATATATATATATATATATATATATATATATATATATATATATATATATATATATATATATATATATATATATATATATATATATATATATATATATATATATATATATATATATATATATATATATATATATATATATATATATATATATATATATATATATATATATATATATATATATATATATATATATATATATATATATATATATATATATATATATATATATATATATATATATATATATATATATATATATATATATATATATATATATATATATATATATATATATATATATATATATATATATAACTTCCGCATAACATAAACTAAAATGTTGAACGTTACACTTCCGTTAAGTTACAGTATTATACTAGTTTGTGTTTGGAGATTCTCGACTCAGCTCCCACATCGCCTTGTCCGCAGATAAGTAACTCTTACTGTAACTACCCACTATTTCGGTAATAGGTATCAGTTACCTAAACACCTATATAATATGCAGAAACAGTCAGGACAGTTATATTAAATATTCTGCTGTCCTAATAATTAAATTATTCACACACCTACTCTAGTGGATATTAGGTATATATCGATATCGATGAATGTCTGTCAGGTCTAGTTTTATATACTCTGTCGTTGAGTCGTCATCATGTATCAACAGAAAGACATGGGTTTACTGTGATTTCGGTGTACATGTGTGGAATTCCATATTGTCATTTTTCAAACCTCCACACAGATATACCAGTCCTTTTTAGGTAAAGTATCGGAGAGTTTGCGGTTTGTTTCCGGAACAATTTTCATGTATTTGCTTTTTTTTTAAATGTGTGCACCTTTGGTTTATCAATTGTGCCAATGGAAATACATGGTGGAGGTTACATATACATACATATCTACTCAACTTCTCCAAAAAAGTTGTCCATGTAAAAAGCCCTCCTTGTAATTAATCGCTGTTGTCTAGCGAGTAACATACAAAAATTATTATAACAATCGATATTCTTAATAAGAACTCACTTGAGTAATTAACTCGTTACGACTAATGTGTAAGGATCATGTTATAATAAAACGATATACCTCTCTTGAATTTGGCGCTTCTGCAGAATATATTTTTACAACCGGGCCCGAGTTTCTACAAAAATTTCTTTCAAATCACAAGTCTTTCCTCATAGACAAATTGACAGGAAAAAAATAATAATTTAGTTTTTTTTAATTAAGAAGACCGAGTGATATTATAATTTTTGTAGTTAAGCACCTACTTGAAGCAGTGTGTTGTATGCATTATGGGGTTTAAAAATCCAATCAATAAAAATGTTCTAATCAAATTGCGCACATTTATCACCACTATCTATTATTTAATGATTTCTCATATCTCTATAGTATTTATAAAACATTCTAATCGCAACCATTTCAAAAAAATATAAGATACATATTTTTAATATGCAATTAGATACCTAATACTTTAGCCATATTATAACAGGATAAATAACAGGATAATAATTAACAATTAAGAGTGGTAATATGCTTCTAAGCAAGCTGCAGATGAGAACATTAACGGTGGTAATATATATATATATATATATATATATATATATATATATATATATATATATATATATATATATATATATATATATATATATATATCTATATATATATATATATATATATATATATATATATATATATATATATATATATATATATATATATATATATATATACATATAGTTGGAGGAAGTAGTTGTTTTTCAATAGTTTCAACAAGATTTTATGCATTTTAAAGTTTAACATCTTCTGGATAACTGTATGCCTAATGCTTTTATATATAATATGTTCAAATAGAACAAATATAAATAGTAGACTAGGTTTGTGTATTGTATGTAATGAAATGCTACAAACCCAAGATTACTTTTCACAATATATATATATATATATATATATATATATATATATATATATATATATATATATATATATATATATATATATATATATATATATATATATATATATATATATATATATATATATATATATATATATATATATATATATATATATATATATAAGTATATATATTATATATATATATATATATATATATATATATATATATATATATATATATATATATATATATATATATATATATATATATATATATATATATATATATATATATATATATAATATATATACTTATATATATATATATATATATATATATATATATATATATATATATATATATATATATATATATATATATATATATATATATATATATATATATATATATATATATATATATATATATTGTGAAAAGTAATCTTGGGTTTGTAGCATTTCATTACATACAATACACAAACCTAGTCTACTATTTATATTTGTTCTATTTGAACATATTATATATAAAAGCATTAGGCATACAGTTATCCAGAAGATGTTAAACTTTAAAATGCATAAAATCTTGTTGAAACTATTGAAAAACAACTACTTCCTCCAACTATATGCGGGAGAATATTGAATTACATATACAATAGAGTTCTGAAGCATTCAAAGAGGGAGTGATACAGAAATTGCTTGCATAGTCAAAACTAAAATCATTTGTTGGTCTTATGTATTAATTGTTTCTTCGAAAATTCGAAATTTCGTTTCCGTGTGTATAGTGGTTCGTTTCCGTATGTATGTCCAGATATAGCACTGGTAAGTGTATCTTACTTCTTATTCGTCTATTTGCTTATTTCTCTATGTAATGAAATGCTACAAACCCAAGATTACTTTTCACAAAACAAATATGAATAGCAAAGAATTTCAAAGCTAATATATATATATATATATATATATATATATATATATATATATATATATATATATATATATATATATATATATATATATATATATATATATATATATATATATATATATATGTATATTGTGCATATATCAAACTAATCCTATATTCATAATCAAAAAATTTCTGTAAATCGCAATGAAACGTATCTATAAAATAAAATCGTCGACAGATGAGTTATATCACGGTACACATAGATAAAATGCTGTGATTACTAAGTAAAAGTAAAAGAACGCCCACGTAACGTAGTGTCATTATCAAGTCAGTAGGTGCAAATGGTATATTTTAATTGTTTAGTAAGTAATTAAGTTAGATAATTATGCTATTAGATTTTGAATAATTCATAATATAAATATATATAAATATTTATAACAACGGACAGTATTACTAATAAAGCAGGCTATTTAAAATATACTATAACATAATTTCATATATCTGCGGAAGCAGAAATTTTATATAGTAATAGTTATATTATAAATAAGGATATCTAATATGAAATATACAATTTTTTAATTTATTGCTTGAGATCTAATTACTGAGATGTATATGTACTATAATACTAATAAGTGTGGGCCAAATAACAATAAAATATGAATACATAACACATAACATGTTGCTGCTGCATTGCTTGCTGCTGAATTCCAAGTGAGCGTACATTGCTTGCTATTTTTGCACAATCTTCTTTGTTCACGAAGAAAATTAGGTACCGCTTTTGTACTTACCAATTGTTATATCTTTGTCATTGTTGGTATATACGAGTACTACTTATCTGGAATTGCATTCTAGTACGCTAGAATACATCGCCAGATACGAAGGTACTGATAATTTTCGGAAAATAATGATAAGAGAGTAGGTATAATCAGAGAAGTGTTGGTATAACCATTGCTTAAATATAAGAGCTGCGCGCTTCTAATTCTTCCATTAATTCATTTGTTGTGCCGAGTATGGCTCACTGGTGCCTAATGTCAACTTTTGAAAAGCCATTCTATGTATAGTTAGTATATAAAATGATATATTGCACTATAAATTTTATACTGTCACGCTGTCACACCATGTCATGCCGTGACTATGCCAAAATGTAAGTACTACCCCATTCAAAATATAATTTATATGGTAATAGTTACTTAGTAACTATATATGTTACTTTACAAAACATTTTAACTTTGCCAACAAATTTATGTACACTGGCGCTATATCCTATGTACGTTTCGAAAGTGCACAACTTGATTTCTGAGACTATGATCGAACGAAGGTTTAATACATAAATCCATTCAAACTTATTTATTTAAATACAAAACAATTTCACGGATTGATTTTTGTTGTGCACCTTGAGAATACCTGCTAATCCTGATATGTACTAAAATAATAGTATTATTTAATTTGCCGAACATTTTGTAGTCAAATTGAATTAGGACCTTAACCATGATACCCAGTTATAGAATTAATTTCTTGGATTTTGCGGTAAATTCAAACGGCCACTTTGCCCAAGTTACTAAGGCTCTGATTTATTCGTAATAATGTTTCCTGCTTGCCATGACAAGTAGTGGCAAGATGGGCAAGGCAGTGGCAGCCCCTTCGAGGGTGCGCCATCCATTGCTGATTCTTACAATATTGCAGCACAATTTGAATATTCAAAGTGAAGAAAATCATCTTGATATTAATGATGATGGGATATTACTTTGATATTTACACCGCTGCCGGTCCTGATGGCCTGTTAGGTGTATTGACGCATTCTGTTCAATTTTTACTTGAAAAATTACGTTGATTATAATTAATCTGATGTTATTGAAAATAAAATGTTTGCATATGGTAAAGCTCTTGATGGATTTGCAGAAAACAACTACTCAGAGGCCAGAGATGCTGTGCCTGAGCGGGCGCAATAGGAGGAGTGTCTCGCAAAGTATATTAAATATTGTATAATAAATAACGTGACTGAATAGTTTCAACAATTGATTATTTGTTTCGCATTCACCATTTTTAAATATCGGTTAATTGCTTACAAAACAATTATTAGGGGCGCAAAATTGCCCTCGTGCCTCTGGCACAAAAGGTCCTAACTACGTCACTGATAAAAATCACCGTATCGCTTCCTGTGAGGCGTTATTCTCGGAGACAGTCGTATATACAGATCTGCAAACAATAGTGGTAGGGGTAGACCTTCTTAGGTGAGGCAATTTTAATGAAGTGCTTCTCCGCTTGGTGGCGCATTACGTAGGGGTATATACAAGGTTTATTTAAATATCCGACTATTTAAGGAATAGATTTGTTTATAGGTACCTCATAATAAATATTTAAAATATTACATTCTGAATTACACACTGTATCTTCATTTTCGAATGCATGTTCGAAGGCTTGCATCGATTTACAAGTCGCGATATAACTTATTATTCACTAAAAGCTCGACTTATAAGCGGCCTTCGTCGCTCATATAGAAGCGAGCCTCTCGTTCCAAGACCTGTATGTACGACCGTATTCTCGAACCTCTATTTGTTTACGATGCTAGATAAACTAGATTTAACGATAGAAAATCTGATTTGACAGCAATATTTTTGACATCAACACCAAGCCATAAAAATTAATAAACTAAAATGCATCATTTCTCAGGAGAATCAATTAGTCTATTCATTGCCAATATAATTTTGCAGAAAAAATAGGTTACTAAAAATAGAGTGTTAAATATCGAAATAGATTTTCTATCTATAAATTTACACTAGGAAATATCCAATAAGAACTTGCTTAGCTAGACTTGCTTGCTTTGGCGTTCTTTATGTTACGTGTTTCCAAGCTATAATATTGAAGGTTTCTTGCTTTGTGTATGTATTTTGTGATATTGAGCAAACACATTTTTTGTTAGTTTCAGTTGACAAATCTTTGATTATTTATCTATGTATTTGATTATTTCTCAGAATAAAGACAATTTTACTATCAAAATATTTAAGGAAAGAATCAGAAAATTTAAATTAAAATTGAATTAAAAACATTGAAATTCAACTGGATAGGACTGGAACCTTTGATGTAACTATAACACTCTGAGTAGTTTCCACAAACACCAAAACACTTTCACTTCGCTCGACGCGCGTTTCGCCAATCAAGTTGGCATCATCCGGAGACGATTAAAACTGAGTTTTAATCGTCGAGTCGAATCGATGAGTCAGTTTTAATCGTCTCCGGATGATGCCAACTTGGTTGGCGAAACGCGCGTCGAGCGAAGTGAAAGTGTTTTGGTGTTTGTGGAAACTACTCCGAGTGTTATTGAAATTCAATTCAAAAATTAAACTATGGAATAGTTATGAATCAAAAATTGCATGTATTAGGATTAATAATTTATTATGCAAAAAAACATAGTGAGTAAGAAATGAAAATGCAGAGCAAAGAAAAATGGAAATTAATTGTGAGGAGTTGTAAAATAAACAGAAATAAGGTATATATAGTATAGTTGCGGACCAAAAAATATAAACAGAGACAAGGTATAGAAAGCAGAGAAGTAAAATATATAAATATAAACAGATACAAGGTATAGCAAGCAGAGAAACAGGATAGATAAATATAAACAGGAACAAGGCGTAGAAAGCAGAGAAACATAGAAGCAGGATAGATATAGAAAGCAGAGAAGTAAAACATAATATATTTTACATATTATGTTTTACTATGTTTACTATGTTTTACTATGTTTACATGTTATGTTTTATATTTATATTATAAATATAAACAGATACAGCCTACTTATAGAGGGGACTTGCCCCGAGAAGCAGTGTGGTATCCCTGGGTATCCAAATACCAACAAAACAGATTACAAATATGCCAAAATAAAGACCTCAGATTGGCTACCAAAACCAGATTAACAACAGGAACCAGAAATACCACACTTAACATAGAAAACACTATCATCCCAGCATTTATACAAAGGCTTAACCGATATACAAATAAAACCATACAAGCAGCAATCATACCTAAATTCGCACACCCATCCCTAAACTGCATATACGCCCCATAATCCCAGCATCTCAACCCGCATATTAACTATGATTTGAAAAGAAAATAACAAACAAACAAAAAAACAGAACAAAAATAAAACATATGCAAAATAATAAAAAGCACGAAAAATAACATGAAACAAAATAGAAACCAATAACTAATAAAAGAGGCAACAAAGACAGTAATAATAGAACAAACTAACAATAAAAGACTAAGACCAAAATTACTAACGTAGACTAAGAATATTGTAACCAATGCTTATATAGCCCCAGCATAATGTAAAAAACTAACACGTACTAATAATAAAATTAATTACTAATACCCGCAACATCCTATCCTAAATGTTTCATCGAAGGTCGAGGGAGAAAAAACATAAAACGGACAGTCGTGAACAAAGCTTTCCTAAAATCATTTTAAGTATTTTAGAATGCTACCAACCCACCTCCCCCCCCCGTTTTCGAGGATGCTAAGCACGATGCCGAGGTTAAACATGGGGATTAAAATTCTTTTTGTCCCCCGAAAACGATCAAAAACCACCCACAAACGGGCGAATTGAACATTTCTCTTGATCAAAGAAGAAACCCGCGTCATCCCCCGTTTTGGATGACGCCGGAAACGAAGGCGATGCTGTCTATCATCCCCGACTTGACCCCACCCTCTCAATGGCCAAGAACCACCTCCGACTTGGCCTGGTTATATATATATATATATATATATATATATATATATATATATATATATATATATATATATATATATATATATATATATATATATATATATATATATATATATATATATATATATATGGTTATATATATATATATATATATATATATATATATATATATATATATATATATATATATATATATATATATATATATATATATACAAATATGGCCAAGAAATTCAATTAAAAGAGTTCCTAAGTAATGAAAAATACACTTTAGCCCATGATTTTTTCGTGTCAATATTACTTGTATTTTTCCTTCTATGTAATACTTATAACCATTTATGAAACGAGGCATGTTTTTATTGGTTGAAAATATAATGAGCTTTTAAATTTTCAGAATGATTTTTGAGTACCTACCTCATTTCAACTTTACATTGCTTAACACTTCCATCAAGCCCACTTCAAATTTCCAGATCGAGTTTTTATTTGTCAGCTGTCTAAGCTGTGATGTAATTTTGGGCTTAGCAAGCCGTCATGCAACTAAATTAAATTATTTGTCAAACTCGAAACTACCAAAAAGCATCTTGCATGTAACGTTGCTTGTTTATCTGCAACATATTTGCCTGGAATTAGGTTCACTCCATCCTAGATTTCCCGTACGTAACTTTTAAATTCAGGTTGTGTATAATTTGGTTTGGCAACTCCAAGCCCAATATACTGTATTGGGCTTGAAGACGGAGTAATGGGATACAATTATTATGTCTCCATGCCCAATATACCGTCTCCAAGGAATTGCCTGAATACAACAACCACTAGGTTACTTTCACAATATAATTTATCAGACGGTTGTTTAAGTAGGTAATGAGTAAATGCAAGACAAATATTTGCTTAATAAATAATCAGCTACTGCCAAAATATGGTATAGCTACCTAGTCTGTGCGCAGAGAAATTTAAGTTTGGAGAATTTCTAATTAAGTGTTAATTTATTATCTCAACAATAATTTTTAATCAATAACGTAATAAATAATAATCCCGGGTAAGTAGTATCATCTGATTTTTTATAAAATGTATTGGTAAACTGAAAGCTTTGCCGCTTCAGTCTTGATGGGATAAATAAATACCATTCGTTTTGCCTATATAGATGACCATAAACTTAATAACTCCGTAGAAAGGAAATATCGATACATGAGATCTAGATATAGTAAATTTAACGATAGAAAATCTATTTCGATATTTGACATTCTATTTTTAGTAACCTATTTTTTTCTGCAAAATTATGTTGGCAATGAATACACTAATAGATTCCTGTGTTAGTGTATTTGGTTGTAATATACCTAGATGGTAGTAAACAAGTTTATACTGCAAGTTAGGCAACGCATCGTTGTTCTGGAAAAAGAAATATAATAAAGCACAACACCAATATTGTAAAACACACTCTTGAAGTTGAATAAACAAAAGTCAACACGGAAAAACAGAACCAACACGGGCAACAAGTCTTAAAAATATAGGTTATGCGTTATGTTACGTCGTTGGCTATGTGTATGAACTATGAGTCAGAGATATAGATCTATATCTCTCCGGTATGAGTTCGCGATATGGCCATTAAAAATTGGTGGAGCTCCTGAGAGATGATGCATTTTAGTTTATTAATTTTTATGAGTTGGTGTTGATGACAAAAATATTGCTGTCAAATCAGATTTTATATCGTTAAATTTATATTATCAATTTTCAATTAAATTCAGTTTTTCCTGGATTATGATATGGCGGCGCTAGGCTCTCCTACGGTGACATTTGTGAGCTATTATTGTGCTTGTGTGTTGATGTGGTTTCTGAATCTTGATATGCTTTTCATTTAGAATAATCTTTTATATGCTCATATGACAGATTGATCTATTGGTGACTGGGATATAATGGATTGGTAAATCTTGACTCGAAAACCGGTGGGGAAAATCCAGACTGCAACTAGCTATTTGTAACTCGGGCTTTGGCCCTTGATGGGGAAAAATGGTTCTGTTCCTGTTTTACCTAAGCCTCTCTTTGTGTACAGAAATTCTATATTTTAAATTATGTATAAAATAAATTATTTGCACCATGTACACCCTCAAAAAAGGGGAATTTAAAAAAAATATCGAAACTTACTCTTCAAAAGTAAGCTCTACCAGATATTAAGATCGTAGTTCCTGTTATCGGTATGCCGCTTCTCTCCGATCAGAATTCATACTTGCATGGAGCAAGCAAATGCAGAAGTGTTGACTGGAAAATTTCTTTCACTCAGCGTCAGACGTCATAGCCGGGAAGATGCAAAAACCTATCGTATTTAAATCATTGTCTGATCCTGACACATTTGCACATGAAACCAGGGGAGACTGAGCAATTAACAACAGGGGCAATTTAAGTACAATGATCATTATAATTATTGATCAGTTTGCATCCGAAACCATCCCTCATAACAAAGGGAAGTTATATAATCATCGGATTGGAGTATTTCCCTAACAAAAATAACAGGAGTGGCTCTGGAAACTATATGTTCATAGATACCTTACTGTATATCGTCAGAGATGATGACACCGTTGGGATACAAACTTTTATATCTGGAGCAAGAGGTTATGTGTTGATTTGTTGATTTATACATGAAAGCTTCGCTTCATGTAGTATATATATATACTATATATATATATATATATATATATATATATATATATATATATATATATATATATATATATATATATATATATATATATATATATATATATATATATATATATATATATATATATATATATATATATATATATATATATATATATATATATATATATATACTACTATAAAAATATCAATTGTTTGAGATTTCAAGTAACACATAATAATTAGTATGCAACAAAATGAATTAGTTTTTGTGTCTCCTGAAAAGTTTAATAAATGGCGCTGATGCCGTTTTGGCTTGACACCGTCGATAATATATATATATATATATATATATATATATATATATATATATATATATATATATATATATATATATATATATATATATATATATATATATATATATATATATTATCGACGGTATCAAGCCAAAACGGCATCAGCGCCATTTATTAAACTTTTCAGGAGACACAAAAACTAATTCATTTTGTTGAATACTAATTATTATGTGTTACTTGAAATCTCAAACAATTGATATTTTTTTACAAATTTAAATACCATTTAACAATGATTTTAGTTAGGTACCGTACATTTTTAAATAAAAAAAAACAAAAAATGGCGCTTATGTCAAATAAACATGAAGCAATGGTGCATATGCCAAAAATCAAATGGCGTATGGGTCAATCAATTTTAATACCGGCTAGTTAATGAGGCGTTTGCTAAGTGGATTGCCATTTAAAAAATATTCAAAACATGAAAATTTGGCTGTTGAGTCAAAACAAAAAATGTTTTTATTATTACACCTTAGGGTACTTAATGATAATCAAAAACTAAATTCAAGTAATCATTTATATTGTAAAATATCTACTTGAAATTAATCATATAAAATGAGAAAATAAGAAATATATTACTTTGAGTTCATTATAACATATTAAAAAACCTAATAACTTAAAAAATGAAAGAGAACACTTTCCGGAAGAGAACACATCCGGAACCGTATTATTTGCTTTAAGTAATAGAAATTTGCGTGATATGCTGGTTCAATAATAAATTATTTACATAGCGTTTTTAGATTTTCATACTTTTTCATTTTTTATACTTTTTTTGATTTTTTATTGTCATTTCCAAGAATTTTGTTTTGAAAAGCTTTAAAATGACTGAACAGCTGATTTACCAATTACCCTTGTTTTTGAAGCTTCAAGTTCAGGCCATTTAAGTGTCCTGTGATGTCTACGTTGTCTACCAGGAATGTCAAGTTGGATCACAAATTTGTGGCAATGTTTTCTCATTAATTTCCATAAAATCAGCTATTTCTTTTCTAAGGTCATAAAACTTTTTAGCAGTTTACATTTGCTATAAATGCTATACATGCTTGTTAAAGCAAACCTAAGGTAACAGTTATATAAAAAAAGTCAAAACTATATATTCACTTCATCTTCCACATCTGTTTCATCTAGCCGATCCGGAACCGTATTATTTGCTTTAAGAAATTTGCGCGATATTCTGGTTCGATAATAAATTATTTACGTAGCGTTTTTAGAGTTTCATACTTTTTCATTTTTTATCCTTTTTTAGATTTTTATTGTCATTTCCAAGACTTAGTAACAAAATTACTTCTAGCTTACTTCTAGCGCTCATAATCTAGAAACAAACAAATGCCTAAGCGCCAAAATTCTCTCGCTCTTTTAAGACAGTTGAATGTACAATTTGAAATCATCGTTGGTATTTTAAGTAATAGTAAAACGACACCAAAAAGATATATAAAAACATAATCCATAAACAGATTTTTTGATCAATCAAATTTTCATAATAGTACAATGAGGCGATGGTGCTTGCGCCAATGTCTTGTTTTGGCATTAACGACAACTAGTTTTCAAAGAAAATACGTCCTATTTACGTTATGCAATTTACTGACAATATTAATAAATTATTGTCAAAAGGAGTATAATCATATAGGTACAAAAAAATATACAAAAATACTATTTACGTTATGCAATTTACTAATAATATTAATAAATTATTGTCAAAAGGAGTATAATCCAGTCATCCGGTTACTATTGTGATTCAATTGGCGCTTGCGCAAACTTATTACACACTTTCGGTGGTTATATCGCTTAAACAGTTACATGTACATTGAGAAGCCCTATCAAATCATAGGTATGCATAACTAAAAATTCAAACGCCAAAATTACCATTTTGGCGTTTGTGCCGTTTTGGCTTGATTTTGGCGGTTTTCACCCTCCCTTCTCCTGTTTTTTTGTGAGACTGATTGATTTTCCTGTTAAGGGCACGAATTAAAGTGTATATACAAAAATTGGTGGTGATACAAACTTTTTTGTGTGATTTGTAGAATTTTTAAATTTTAATATTATTAGGGCGGTTTTTACCATGCCTTCCCCTGTTTTTTTGTGAGTCTGTTAGGTTTTCCTGTTAAGGGCACGAATTAAAGTGTATATAGCAAAATTGGTGATGATACAAACTTTTTTTTGATTTGTAGAATTTTTAAATTTCAATATTATTAGGGCGGTTTTTACCCTGCCTTCCCCTATTTTTTTGTGAGTTTGTTTGATATTCCTGTTAAGGGCATGAATTAAAGTGTATATACCAAA
The DNA here is from genome assembly GCA_964058915.1 of Tetropium fuscum. Lineage (NCBI taxonomy): Eukaryota > Metazoa > Arthropoda > Insecta > Coleoptera > Cerambycidae > Tetropium > Tetropium fuscum. Next base: position 77,901 of record CAXKVY010002101.1, read on the forward strand.
ATTGGTGGTGATAGGTACAATCTTTTTTGTGTGATTTGTAGAATTTTTAAATTTCAATATTAGGGCGGTTTTTACCCTGCCTTCCCCTGTTTTTTTGTGACTCTCTCTATATATATATATATATATATATATATATATATATATATATATATATATATATATATATATATATATATATATATATATATATATATATATATATATATATATATATATATATATATATATATATATATATATATATATATATATATATATTGTGAAAAGTAATCTTAGGTTTGTAGCATTTCATTACATAGAAATAAGCAAATAGACGAATAAGAAGGAAAACACACTTACCTGTGCTATATCTGGACGTACATACGGAAACGAACCACTATACATACGAAAACGAACCACTTAGAAGTTGTACAAGTTCTTTCACCTTTCTTGAGGATCTTCAGAGCAGTATACGATTTATTTCATTGATCATTTATACTTGAATTTAAAATATTAATACTCCAACACTTGCAGTGACGTTTTATGACATTAGTTTTTGACGGAACTCAATTTCTTAGAATACACAAACCTAGTCTACTATTTATATTTGTTCTATTTGAACATATTATATATAAAAGCATTAGGCATACAGTTATCCAGAAGATGTTAAACTTTAAAATGCATAAAATCTTGTTGAACCTATTGAAAAACAACTACTTTTTCCTACTATATGCGGGAAAATATTGAATTACATATACAATAGAGTTCTGAAGCATTCAAAGAGGGAGTTATACAGAAATTGCTTGCTTAGTCAAAACTAAAATCATTTGTGGTATATATATATATATATATATACATATATATATATATATATATATATATATATATATATATATATATATATATATATATATATATATATATATATATATATATATATATATATATATATATATATATATATAATTTGTGTGAAACTATCCACACATTTTTGACCACGGTTTTCAACCCAGGGAAAACGTATGTCGTAGTATGGATCATCGCACAACTCGGCTGCTCTCGGATGTAAGAGTTTGCAAGGGCACCTACAGAAATCATTTACGCATGCGCAGTGGTTTCAGGTACTCCAGAAACTACTGTGCATACGTAACTTATACTTAATAGTACTTATAATAATAATAATAATTTATTAGTGTGTTATACACGAAGTATTTACAAAATACATGGGAAAATATGAGTATACGTATATAAATAAAAAATGGCATTAATACTACATTAAATGATCTAAGAAATATGACTAGATAAATATAAAACATAAATTAAGTTTAAAATAAATAAACTTGAATATCAAAGCAATAAATAAACCTAAAATTAAGTAAGCGGTAAGTAAAATTAATCATCACGTAAATATACATGTGCATTTTCTCTATAATTCACCATTATGCTTTAATAACGGCGGAATTTGGCATAATGGGTAACATTCCCCACACCAATTCACATCTGTCAAAAAATATCCGTGAGGGTACACGTCCCAGTTGCCGAGTTATGTGGAATAAATTCAAAAAATATCCGTGGTGGTACATGTCCCAGTTGCCGAGTTATGTGGAATAAATAGTAATTTTTATGATTTTGGGGTTGTGCTTCCTCTCCTACGGCGTGGCAATGAATTTGGCATAGTGGGCAACATTCCCCACACCAATTCCCATCTGTCAAAAAATATCCGTGAGGGTACATGTCCCAGTTGCCGAGTTATGTGGAATAATTAGTGGTTTTCATGATTTTGGGGGTGTGCTTCCCAAATATTTGTTCCTTATGTGAACGATATGCATTAATTTCAACTTCGCAATAATTACAATCCAAAAGTAATAAAGCAACAGATTATATCATTCGTTTTCATGTTTCAATATATCTAGATATTTCTCTCACAGACGGATTCCATATTTGATAATATGTTTTTTATAATACCATTTTCCAAGCACATATACTAGAAAATGTAATTAACTATCGTAACTGGGACATGTACCCTCACGAAACAGAATTCGGCAACTGGGACATGTACCCTCACGGATATTTCTTGACAGATGTGAATTGGTGTGGGGAATGTTACCCACTATGCCAAATTCATTGCCACGCCGTAGGAGAGGAAGCACACCCCCAAAATAATAAGAATTACTATTTATTCCACATAACTCGGCAACTGGGACATGTACCCTCACGGATATTTCTTGACAGATGTGAATTGGTGTGGGGAATGTTACCCACTATGCCAAATTCATTGCCACGCCGTAGGAGAGGAAGCACACCCCCAAAATAATAAGAATTACTATTTATTCCACATAACTCGGCAAGTGGGACATGTACCCTCACGGATATTTCTTGACAGATGTGAATTGGTGTGGGGAATGTTACCCACTATGCCAAATTTATTGCCACGCCGTAGGAGAGGAAGCACACCCCCAAAATAATAAAAATTACTATTTATTCCACATAACTCGGCAACTGGGACATGTACCCTCACGGATATTTCTTGACAGATGTGAATTGGTGTGGGGAATGTTACCCACTATGCCAAATTCATTGCCACGCCGTAGGAGAGGAAGCACACCCCCAAAATAATAAGAATTACTATTTATTCCACATAACTCGGCAACTGGGACATGTACCCTCACGGATATTTCTTGACAGATGTGAATTGGTGTGGGAAATGTTACCCACTATGCCAAATTCATTGCCACGCCGTAGGAGAGGAAGCACACCCCCAAAATCATAAAAATTACTATTTATTCCACATAACTCGGCAACTGGGACATGTACCCTCACGGATATTTCTTGACAGATGTGAATTGGTGTGGGGAATGTTACCCACTATGCCAAATTCATTGCCACGCCGTAGGAGAGGAAGCACAACCCCAAAATCATAAAAATTACTATTTATTCCACATAACTCGGCAACTGGGACATGTACCCTCACGGATATTTCTTGACAGATGTGAATTGGTGTGGGAAATGTTACCCACTATGCCAAATTCATTGCCACGCCGTAGGAGCGGAAGCACACCTCCAAAATCATAAAAATTACTATTTATTCCACATAACTCGGCAACTGGGACATGTACCCTCACGGATATTTCTTGACAGATGTGAATTGGTGTGGGAAATGTTACCCACTATGCCAAATTCATTGCCACGCCGTAGGAGAGGAAGCACAACCCCAAAATCATAAAAATTACTATTTATTCCACATAACTCGGCAACTGGGACATGTACCCTCACGGATATTTCTTGACAGATGTGAATTGGTGTGGGAAATGTTACCCACTATGCCAAATTCATTGCCACGCCGTAGGAGCGGAAGCACACCTCCAAAATCATAAAAATTACTATTTATTCCACATAACTCGGCAACTGGGACATGTACCCTCACGGATATTTCTTGACAGATGTGAATTGGTGTGGGGAATGTTACCCACTATGCCATATTCATTGCCACGCCGTAGGAGAGGAAGCACAACCCCAAAATCATAAAAATTACTATTTATTCCACATAACTCGGCAACTGGGACATGTACCACCACGGATATTTTTTGAATTTATTCCACATAACTCGGCAACTGGGACATGTACCCTCACGGATATTTTTTGACAGATGTGAATTGGTGTGGGGAATGTTACCCATTATGCCAAATTCCGCCGTTATTAAAGCATAATGGTGAATTATAGAGAAAATGCACATGTATATTTACGTGATGATTAATTTTACTTACCGCTTACTTAATTTTAGGTTTATTTATTGCTTTGATATTCAAGTTTATTTATTTTAAACTTAATTAATGTTTTATATTTATCTAGTCATATTTCTTAGTTCATTTAATGTAGTATTAATGCCATTTTTTATTTATATACGTATACTCATATTTTCCCATGTATTTTGTGAATACTTCGTGTATAACACACTAATAAATTATTATTATTATTATAAGTACTATTAAGTATTAGTTACGTATGCACAGTAGTTTCTGGAGTACCTGAAACCACTGCGCATGCGTAAATGATTTCTGTAGGTGCCCTTGCAAACTCTTACATCCGAGAGCAGCCGAGTTGTGCGATGATCCATACTACGACATACGTTTTCCCTGGGTTGAAAACCGTGGACAAAAATGTGTGGATAGTTTCACACAAATATATATATATATATATATATATATATATATATATATATATATATATATATATATATATATATATATATATATATATATATATATATATATATATATATATATATATATATATATATATATATATATATATATATATATATATATATATATATATATATATATATATATATATATATATATATATATATATATATATATATATATATATATATATATATATATATATATATATATATATATATATATATATATATATATATATATATATATATATATATATATATATATATATATATATATATATATATATATATATATATATATATATATATATATATATATATATATATATATATATATATACATAACACGTTCTTATGTTAATTGGTTTTTATGCGAATTAGAGGCTAGGTGGGTATTAATGCATTGGATTTATTATAATCGTATTCAAGAACCGGTCTATGAATCGCTCTTCCAGCCTCCAGCATGTCCCGTCTACAAAAGAATACTTTCAATTTCTACAACATTCCTCCTTTATACAAGATGATTAGATTGTTAACATGTGAGACAGACAAAGATGGTTAAATTTGAACATCTACAATATGCAACGTTTTACGTAATAGTGACAAAATGTATGTAAATTACGTAATCCGTCTAGTATTAAACAAATAAATAAGAATTTAATGCTTATATATATATATATATATATATATATATATATATATATATATATATATATATATATATATATATATATATATATATATATATATATATGTATATATATAAATATATATGTATATATATATATATATATATATATATATATATATATATATATATATATATATATATATATATATATATATATATATATATATATATATATATATATATATATATTATATTACCTTCGATGAAAAAAAAAATTATCTCTACTTATTGAATATAATATAACATTAATTTTATTAAGTATATTATACAAGTATAAATGTTGTGTAAAACAACTAATACAAGTAAAAAGCGTTTATCTTAAAATGTTTCTAACAATAAGATCCGAGTACTTTAAAAAATTGATCCGCCTAATCAATTGCATCTCCATATTTGGCAACATTATAATTTTTTACCGCGCTATGTAAAACATAAAGATAGCAATAACGATCTTATGTACAATTATTTAGGTTTCAGAATGATTATCTTCAATTTACATTATTATAATTGCAGAACTATGTTTATGTATTCCTATTCTCTCAAATAAAGATTTCTATGTTGAAATGCAATCTTCTTATGATTATGTAATCTTTTTACTAAATATTAAATCACCTTTAAAGCAGGTCATGGGATTCTATTAATAAAATTAATTATATATCCAGCCAGAAGCTAAACTCTTAAAATCAAGAATAAAATTTTCCTAATAACTAAATTTATGGAACGAATATGTTGTTAAATATTGAAGATTTATTTTATTCGTATATTCCAAGGTCTTTTAATACGACATAGCTAAACTCGACTTTTGAGCACAGGAAGGTGTTTCAAATTTGATAATACCTGCATTGAAATATATCGATCTTATGTGCTATGGTACACACACATATATATACATATATATATATATATATATATATATATATATATATATATATATATATATATATATATATATATATATATATATATATATATATATATATATATATATATATATATATATATATATATATATATATATATATATATATATATATATATATATATATATATATATATATATATATATATATATATATATATATATATATATATATATATATATATATATATATATATATATATATATATATATGATATATATGAAGTTCTTTGCTATTCATTATTTGTTTTGTGAAAGGGTTTGTAGCATTTCATTACATAGAGAAATAAGCAAACAGACGAATAATAAGGAAGATACACTTACCAGTCCTATATCTGGACATACATACGGAAACGAACCAATTAGAAGTTGTACAAGTTCTTTCACCTTCATTCACTGAAAGTGTTGGAGTATTAACATTTTAAATTCAAGTATAAATGATCAATGAAACAGGTCGTACACCACTCTGAAGATCCTCAATGAAGGTGAAATAACTTGTACAACTTCTGCGGTCCGTTTCCGTATGTATGTCCAGATAGAGGACTGGTAAGTGTATCTTCCTTATTATTCGTCTATTTGTTTATTTCTCTATGTAATGAAATGCTACAAACCCAAGATTACTTTTCACAAAGGGAATATATATATATATATATATATATATATATATATATATATATATATATATATATATATATATATATATATATATATATATATTATATATACAACTCGTGTTCTCAGTTTTGCTTCAATATTTGTCATTCATTCATTACTCGTTGCTGTTGTTTTTGGAAAATAATTACTCCCGCTTCGTACTCGTAATTATTTTCGTCAGAGCAGGAACTACGAGTTCCTGCTCTGACGAAAGACAAATATTGTCGACAAAACTTAGAGCACTTGTGGTATTATATATTTTTTTCTTTAGGAAAACTATTTGCCTGCGCTCCTGCTTCGCTTTTTTCATTGCTTTGGTTTGTCATATATTCACAATTTTTTTAATTGTCAAACAAATGTTTTGAAGATGCTACACGAAGATACAATCTTGTGGGACAAAAACTCTTTAAAAAGAATGAACCACCTACCGTGTTACTTTTAATATGTTTAAAAAAATCTGTTTGCTGAAATTCAGAATCTCGCCGAATAGGGAAAGGAGTTTATTGTATTGCAAATTCGTAACAAATAATACACATGGTCATTACGAAGTTTAAAAATAACAATTGATATTTCCTAACTGTATGTATTAGTGCTCTGCACCTATTATAAATTTAGTATGGGTGCTTGGGCACCTAGAGCACCCACATGCATTCGGCAAAAATGGACAACTATATTTCCCCATAATCGGATCATATTCCAAAGCGTTTAAAAAATGTTACGCGCTATTTACTCCATGTAAATTAGACCCCAATATAGTGAATAAAAGAAATAAATTATAAACAAATGATTTTTGGGGTACGAATTCTCGAAAATATTGGGAATAAAGATCCAAAAATATCTTACGATGGTGGAACACCCCCCTTTTCACGAAAAAGCACCCAGTGGCGATTGTACTCCGGTTTTTCGCAGATTTCTCGTAAACCGTTCATCGGACGAAAGTAATATATATAAGAGAAAAATTTGACATCAAAATATAATCTGTACGTCTCTTTTCGTGGAGCTTTACACAACGCGAGCATAAATCGCTCTCCAGCAAGTCTTCCATACCCTTTGAGTTGTTGACAACTCCAACCGTCTGTACTTTCCCCTTACCGAAGAAAGCAGTAGTGGTATCCCATCAACTAAATGCGTTAGTAGGAATGTCGGGTACACCAAAAATAGCTGCAGTTTTTGATCGGAATGTGTTAGTTTCTGTGGTCATATTTGTCCCCTATCCCCCCTACACTTGAAAATCCGTGTAGAACGTCAATATGGCGGCCATTAAAGATTAGCAGTGTCATGCAGCTTTGAGAATGTGGAAGAAAGAAATTGCCAATACAACTACATCAGTATCTACTGTGCAAATATTTTTTTTGCTCTATGCTCAACACTTTAGCGTCGAGAAAAATCCTGCCGTCTGCTTTTTCCTATTACCTGCATTGTACCCAATCAATTGAAGTTTCATCCTACCGATATGACCGAGTGATGCCATCAATCTCAGTATTGATGTGAGCCGAATCAAATTTAAAAAATACATGTTCTCCAATTAACTTAAAGGGTTCTGCCTTATTCTGATCGCAGGAGAGGAAGTCATTCCAATATTTTGGTAGCATATTTCCTTGTGCTACTTGGCGACGAAGACCAACAAGATAAGAGATCTCTCACACGTTTCTTCTTCAGACAAGTTTTTAAGTAAGTATCCCAAGAAATGTGTATTCTGTTTGCATCGAACCTTCGCATGATAGATCGGTATGTTTTGGGTGGAACAGCATGTGTTAGTGCTGCTCCATCGTAAATGATTGCATCGCAGAATCGCAAGATTTTAAGTAGCTGAGATTTCTGACATGATCGCGGAACACAATTTGAGGAAACCGAAGGTAGGGCACTGGTATTTTCATGTCCAAGAAACATAAAAATCCAAGTGTCTATTTTGACTTACAATGAAAGCCCTAGAGAAAAGCGCAACATCATTTCTCATGTCAGATTTTTGGTGGAGGAAACCTTTTTTCTAGCAAAGGCAAAAACCTAGTAGTAGGAGTTTGTTTCAGAGGAACAAATATACTCAATTTGCCTCGTTACTCAAACGATTTTCTACATAGTTGTTCTAAGGCTTTTTCTTCAGCACCAACTAAAGCTTTCACACATTTCACAAATTTAAATAAATTTAAGATTACGCCACAAGTCATCAAATTATAAATAGAACTAAAAATTAATAAATATTTGTTTTTTTTTTAAATGCGCAGAACCCTTAAGGTGTGGAAATAAATGTATAGGAATCAAAAGTGTCCTCTTTACAAGAGCTTTTAAACGAAAAAAGGAAATCGAAATCGGATCATTTATAGGAGCTGAGATACAGGAAACTTATTGCAGCTTCTATAATGGCCGCCATTTTGGTATTCTACACGGATTTTCAAGTGACTTCCTATCTGTAAACTTGCCCTTTAGCATCAACTATAATCACAGAAAGTGGTACATTCCAATAAAACCGCGCAGCTTTTTGGCTTTTTTAGCCATGTACCCCACGTACTACATGGGCAAGTAAGTCACAAGAACTGTACGCCCTTGCCTTTATTTTTCCTCTGGCATCTTTTAAAAACCGCATATCTTTAGTCGCAGATGCTAGAGCAATAATCAGCGTTAGAAGATCTATATTTTGTCCAACAACTGTGTCACTTTTATATGAATTGTTTATGGAAATTTCAACGCTAAGTAGATCGGCATCATCTATATCAGTGATCGCTCTGATTCCCTCGTTGATAAATTTCTTTCACCAATTGTGAACCAAGACGATCTTTGTTTGCGAGATTTTTGTCATGTTTTTGGCAATCGGTTACTGCCGTGGTCTTCTGGATAAATGCATTTTAAAATTGCTGTTGTCGGTCAGTGTTCTGCAGCACAAAGCAGGCATTTTCGGCATATCCGTGGAATACTATAGCCACCTTTTGACCATAGTATTTACGAATATACTGAACTTAGGAGGTGTAAACGTCATCAAAGATAGCCTGCTTCGGCCATACCACACCATTAATCAGATTGCCTCCATCAACAAATAATTGACTAATCGGGCTAAAATGGATCGGGCGTTCTGGTACTGAAATTTTCATACAGAGACGATTTCTTTGTATTTATTGACAAAATACTTGACAAAAGTATTAAGTAAACTCTTACTCCACTGTCAGTGGGAGTATATACATTTTTCCTATACATTTATGTTCCACCTTCGCAAGAGTGGACACTTTTCTGATAGATACTTTATTAATACTTTCGAGCATTCCCCAAGCATACCCCAAAAATCATGCTTATTATTTTTGCATGATTTAACTACCGGATCAATTACTACAACATACTACATACACTTTGTAGTTATTTGTTTTTTTGTGCATATTGCTCTATACTTAGTCTTTCGTATGGAACTTTATTCATCAGTGTTAATTTTATATTAACAATGACGAATGCGGCTCATTATAATAATATAATGTATCCGTACTATAAAGTAGTAATATTTAATAAATAAATACGTACATAAATAAATACGTTTAATTATCTGAGTGCTCTGGTAGATATATTAGGTTCAAGCGAGCTATGTTTAGCAAAATGAGAAGAAAACAATAGTTTTACTTAACTAATACCCATTTATCAATATGGCATGATAACGTTATGTAAGGTGCTATGGTGTTTGCCAAGTCGTAATTAATAACTAGTATTTATGGCGGGCCATCATTACCGTCGAAGAAGAAAGTTGAGATTTCCATACGAGTCTTCGTATACGGTACCGCGTACCCGGCCTACTTACATAACGATGGTAGGGTATACAGTGACAACGAAATAATATATCGTGTTCAATACATCTCTTAATATGCGTGCATTTTAATAAAAATATTATAAAGTGTGCGAATCATTTAATGCATTATAGACCGGGAGATAGTGACAGATTTCCAGGCGTGATTTTACCCAGTATGCCTTTTGGAGGGTATTATGATGTGCATATTCCGATGATAAAAAATGGTAAATTAACGATTCTTCCCGGGGACTTCATATATTAAAGTTAGTTAAATTTTTTTGTTTGCATATAAAGCATTTCGATACGATTGTACTCGAGCTACCATGTGTTCCAAAACAAAGTTCAAGTAAAATACTATAGTTGCAAGTTCATAGGCATATCGTTTGCGTGAGCCCAAATTGTTGTCACGGTTAGGTTGGTGTACTTGCATTTAAAAAATGAGTTATCCGCGTTTCTAAACAGGCCGCCATTAAGAAGTATACAAATAATAAAGATAATATATGAAGAAGATATGTGAAATCCCGGTGATGATTATTTAATTTATCATTTATTATCATCAGAAAATGTATATGATAATATCCTCCAAAAGGATACTGGGTAAAATCAGGTCTGAAAATCTGTCACTACCTCCCGGTCTATTATATTGAACGTCAGCCAAAATTTTTTCATAGATATGGTAAAAATTATTGAATATTTCTGTGTAGGTAGGAAACTTTTAGTAGGTACTTAGTTATGACGTAAAAGAATTATTTTCGATCTTAAATCTACTTTTAAGCCCTATATATGTCGTAGGTTAAAAATACTTTTCCTACTTTTGATTAATAAATATTAATTATTTGCTTAATAATTAATAAACAACAGTTCCTACCTACATTGCGAATACATTTTATGGAACCATTTTTAATACTTGAGGTAGAAATTAGGTTTACTAAGTACAATCATTTTGTCTAAAGTTACAAGCTGAAATTGATACGAGAATGCACGAAGACGAAGACGACAGGCCGAAGTTACTGTTAGTGGACATTGTTATGTTCATGATTTAGTACTGTAGAAGAATTAATTCCACTTCTTCACCTAAGATATATACATACTTCATATAGGCAGGTCTCACATTTTTTGTTTATTGCGAAAAACTATAGATTATGTATTTTTAATAGTCGTGGTCAAAAGTCAAAAAATTCTAAAAAAAATTAGCCCGGATAAGAGCAAAACTATGTTTTTGGGCCGAAAGAGGCTATAAAACGTACCTTGACGCGAGACTAGCGAACGTGACGTCAGCTGCCCGCTGCTCTGGCCGTCATCGCCTGCTGCCGCGCACTTAATTGGGGCACTTGTGGTAGATCGAGAGAAAGCGCTTTGTTTGTTGTCTACGATGTCTACGCGAAAGTGGTGTTTCGTATCATACAAATACAACGCATAGGACATTCGAAAAAAACGGTGCCAAAAAATGCATAGAAGAAACAGAAATGGTTCGCTGTCGCAAGGCAATATCAATAGCGCGCTGAAGTGTCACAAAAATCGACATTATATTGCTGCGATTGTAAAATATACGCACGTATATGCATATATTATGGTATTTATTTATGTATAGTTAGTCTACAACTAACATTTTAATAACAAACTTATTCTAATTTAAAAATAATTCTAATACAATGTCTAAATAATAAATTTTTAGTTGGGCGTGATTATCAGGATGTGATTATCACATGATTATCAGGATTACCGTGATGATAAGGCCATAAGGGCGCCAAGAAGTGCTCTTGCCTTAGCAGGCGCTGTGTAATATGGGAAATATATTTGCTTCCAATGCACAGTTAGTCACGTGTTCTGTAAATTCAGAATCAAACTCTACGTGCAGAGTTGTGATTTTTTTGTTACTTTCGAATTTTGGATCAGCAACGCAAAATATTTCCTTTTTAACATTTACTGATTGCAATTTTGCCTTCATTAGTAATGTATCTGGAAAAGGACTTACCTGAAAATGGATATTTCACTTCAATTACTGAATCGTAATGCCGTCAGGTGAAGCTCCGATAACAGAAAATTTCTTTAAAATTTTAAACCCGGAAGAACGGATAGTGCAAGATAATGATTTGATTATCAAGTAACCACCTGGCGTTTTGCAAACTGCCACGTCATATAATTTTGTAGCCGTTATACGACCGTAGCGCAGTTCGTACCATAAATAATTTTCACTTTGAGTGTGAATAAGTGCCCAAGCATTTTCAATATCTCCATCTATCATAGAATCTGAACAGAAAGTCAAAAATTCTTCAGGAGTTTGCTGTAAATCACTGGCGACAAATACGAGCATTAAACTATGCAAAGACAAAATTTTTTTTGGGCCACTACATGGTAAGTGTGAATGGAAACGGGGCTGACATATTTGTGGTTATTTATCATTTCGAGCACTTCGTTTAAGAAAATATCAGACTTACTAACGTTTACAGCAGTTTGTTTTACTTTCCTACCTACGGCTTTTATAAATGTTACATTTGTCCCTACTTTAGACAAAACTGATTTTCTCGAGTAACATGCCGATGATGTTGGCGCTGGTTCTTCTGATCGTCGATGAAGCCACATAAGAAAAGCTATGCCGTGTTTGCATCCTCCGTTTTAATCCTTTCCTCAGTTTGGTTTATGGTACACATCACCGAATATGGTTTCAATCGGACTCTGTATTCCGAGCAAACACGCCCGTGTACAATGCACAAATCATTTTGCCTTTTAACCTATACGTACCCGACTGCTGAATCTCCGTAAGTTTCTCTTCCAGATCTTCAAAAAGACAAAAAAAATAATACGTGATAATACTCTGCTCATACATGACTTACCGAAGTGCTTGAACCTCCCCCCCCCCCGGTAATTTTTGATGAATAAGATATAAAATCAAACAATATTTGGACATCCACATGGGGTAATAATAATCAAGGTGTATCTATCCCCTTGCGGTGTATCGCGCCGTCTCGTCTGAGTGCGGGCGGATGGCACCTTGCTCGCTTGCAGCGGGCAGCTGACGTCAGGCCCAATCAGAGAACGTTTCAGGCGCGCGTGAAATATTTAAACTTTTGGGCGTTACTGTTAAGCCGCTATTCTGCCGATCAAAAAAATTCTTCCGACAATGTGATGTATGCACATATCTTTATCATTACAAACAAAAACATTTGTGTCATGTTTTTTGAGACCTCCCTATTGTGGTTTTAAATTTTTGAAGTCATGAGTAGGGGCAGATATATTCATATGAATTTAATAATTTGTAACGTAAATAAATTCCGTTCCGTTATATAGCAAATATTTTGAATAATAGTACCTTATTTCTTTTCAGATGCTGAGAAGTAGTGGGGGGCTCCCGGTTTCGCAGTGACAGTATCTCCGCAACCATGGCAGAAGGACGGGTATGGGAGGTGTAGCGTGGCCAACTGTTGGGGTAGGTCCAACAGTTTTGGTTTGAATACCTGGCTGGGCTGCACTACCGTGTTCTGTCTCAGCTCTGCTATGGTCGCGCTGTGAAATACTGGAAGCCGTGCTATTCTTCAGGGTAATTCCGTTTTAACGTTAGCTTCTTCACAATTGACCATATTAGTTAGGTTAGGAAAATCCGGGCGCGAAATTTGAAATGAGTTCCTAAATACACATCAGCAAATTTGACTGCCATGTATTTCTTATGTGAAATTCAAAAGAGTGATTTTCAGACGGGAATTTCTCGGGTTTTGGGTATTTCTTAGTATTTAAACCTATGATACGTCAAACTTTAAACATATTTCTCTACAATTCAAGCCCAAATTGTTTTTTTAGACCTATGAGTTAAATATACATAAAATTTGAAATTAAAATATCTGTTCTCCATAGACGTAAATCGCGTATTATTTTAACTTAGGTATAATTAGCTTAGGCAAGAGCGCTAGGCCACCTGTGCTTTAAAAATGAAAAAGTCAGGTTAAGGGTTATGTTATGGATTGTCGGTGGATTGTTTATATATTTAATTGTTTATTATTATTTTGGTCAATATTTATATATTCTTTTATATTAATGATGAAACAATATACCTACTATGTACACTTTTATAAAAGAAAAATGGGAAAAATGTGGCATTCTCCATATAAATAATAATCCGGTAAGTACCGACATAGATACCAGATTATTATTTATATAGACATTTTTTAACTTTTTATCTAACTAAAGAGATACCGCACAGTAAACTTGTTGATACTGATAGAAAAGGCTCGGAAAAACAATGATATTGTGCATTAGATCTTTCGATCGAACAGATTTTTGCATTTATTCCTTACATATGAATACTCTGTTCAGGTCGGGGCAACCAACAACAAAATACAGCAATTGATCATGATACTGCATGATACTGTGCTTTTAATAAATTTAAGTACTAATCAACCTGAAAAGATTTTAAGTGACCAGAGCTTACGCTATGCATATTCTGCCACGTTTAGAACATCCTAAATCGTCAAGGAAAAAATCACAAAAAATCACTCAATGGTTCCACTTATGATTAGGTAGGTACTCTATTTTCACCCATTTTCTAACCAACACTAAAAATCAATTATTTGCAATCAGAAGAAATAGATAAGTTTGTGATGGAAACTGCAAAACGTGAAATAGGTAAATCAAGATAAAATGAAATTATAAATTAGAATACCTAACGAATATAAATACAAATTCAGCAATGTTGCCACAAATATTGCCGGTTTTTAAATGAACACAATAAATTTATAATTTATTATGTAAGAAACTATTATGAAGGTTATCCTTATAAACCCTCTCAAGTTTTCATTTTTTTGTTGTTATTTTAGTGATCGAGATTTCATTCTTATTAAAATATATTTTTTTTCTAAATTTTACAATCCTCCATAATAACTGTCATAACTTACCATCCGACAACATCGCAAAATTTAAGGACAATGTCAAATCCCTTCCAATATGAACCATAGGTTCAAGCAACATCATACGTTTTTTATACAAACATCGCCTTCAAAAATTCGTAATATTTTTATTTTAATAATGTTTAATTAAACTTTGAAAAGTATCAGTCAACTAAAATGTCAAGAAATTTATTTATACAACTTAATTTCACTAACAGACACTATATCACGCCTACAGACGCTCTTAAACTTTTAAGTCCCTATAAGCCCAGTTTTTGTTATAGACGCAAGTACATCGGTCTTGAGGCGAACCGGGTGTCAAGTGTGTTAAGTCTCATATCTTTTTCTTTTTCACTAGTAAAACAGTCCTTTGGCGAACTGTTATCTGTATTTTAAGCCTATAGTATTTAGTATAATAGTTCACTATTACTTCGGTATTGAGACGTTCCGAATGTCAATGTGTTTTAATGCCTCTATAAATCCATTGCATAATTTTTTTTTAATGAATATAAATGATTTTTGTTGACAAAGAATGCTACAAAAAAATAATTGAAGGTGCTGAAATGCTGAAGGTGCTGAAATAAATGCTAAGAGGTGGGTCGGGGGAAATCGCGTATAAGTCAGTCAACCGCGTAAAACAGCTCCTGGTGTCAAATTATCAAGCGCGTGTAATGGAAATTTTAGGTTGCTGTTTATTTTTGTACTCATAATTTAGTCTGATGTTGAAATACAGTAAAATATTTAAGTCAAAAGGCATATAATAAAGGCAGAAAACCGCGATTTAGTTCACTTTTCAATAAAATCTAAAATTGTAGAAATTTGTACATTAAATTTGTACACTATTATTTGTTCATTTGAATATATAGGTAAAGTGTATCCGATCTCAATTGAAAGCACATAAAAAGTCAAAAGTCGGCATAAACAAAGCCGCCGCAAATGCATACTGCCGGCATCACCTTCAAAGACAAAGGCGGCCGCTTTTGTTTTACAAAGGACTTGCCGTCTTTTTACTTTTTATGCGGTTTCAATTGAGATTGGATGTATCTACTATATCTACTGAAACAATTAATTTAGATGTTGCATAGGTTTTTTCGCTTTTCTTGAAGATCTCCAGAATGAGTACAATTTATCTATTTAAAGCAATTCACTTTTCAATTTCTTCTAATTCTAAATAAAATAAGTTAAATAAATAAAAAGATTCTTGACCCTGTGATAAAATTGAAATATTCAAAATCGCAAGTACCTACTTTCATACTCGTATAGCTCAACTCAGCATACTTAATTACACTACATACATAGTATAATTAAGATTTGTCCTCACCAGATTTTTTTGTAAATACTACAAATATCAGTTTTTTTCTTATCACATTTAAACCTACGTCAGATATTGTGGGAGGTAAAAGCTCACCAATTTGCATAAAGGAAACGTAAAAGATGGCGGGCCCTACATACAAACCAGTTTCTAAAATGAAGAGGTGAGATCTAAGGACTAGGTGAGTATTGAATACTTGAATCCGTATTTCAACCTGCTCATTGGTGCCATCGACGCTGCACAAATAAACCTGTAGGCATTAATAAGTTTGGATATAGTCGGGCTTAGTTGTTTGTCCTGCTTACTTGTAGATTCAGTGCGATCATTCTAATAGGTATCAAGGATAGTGGAATATTCTTTAGTCACAAAAAAAAAATATGTAAATCTTAGTCAAAGACAGGCTCTCTGCTCTCTGTCCGTGAATAACTTCTTACGTCATAACATCAGCAGACTCGATCTTTAGCAGGCTGTGATTTATATCCTACCTAACTGCAATGACACTATGACTGTATTATCAATATTAGTCATGAAACTATGAGCCCTTATCCCACTGAGTATATGCAACAATGGAGTTACTCAGATACCACGACTGAAGAAGTATTTTGCGAAGTAAAATATATTTGATAATAAATATTTTATGGCCATTTTTGCATAGAATCATTGAAATATAGTATTGATCAGAGAGAATATGTCATCATAGCTTGGGCCGCTAATTTTAGTCAGTCATATACATATTAGGTATATTTGTACGTGGTGATGATTCTGATATATAAATCTCTTAAATATGTGCCCCGATAACCCTTTGGCTATATAGTATACTTTGTTTTTAAATTTATTAAAAAGAAAACCCGATGTCCAATCTCTTCATAAACTGTTTCTCTTACTTTTCGTCAAAAACGCTCTCTTTTATACGTCATTTGCTAAATCGCAAATAATTTTTAAAAAAATAATCCAAAAAAAAAATTGTTCACCAGAAATAAATTTTATTGTTCTTATTGTGGTATCAGGCAAATCAATGGGTATGATTTAAGCGCGCATTATTATAATTACTTACTATATATAAATAATATAAATAAGCATTAAAATTATTATTTTGCGCATTAAAATATCACATACCTCACAAAAAATAAACATATATTTAAAATCAATAAACAAATAAAGGGTTTTTAACCTAACCTCACCTATCCTAACCAGTATTTTATTGGGAAGAAACCCAAAAATAAAAAATAAAATAAGGAAAATGTCCAGCAGGTACTGGCTGGCTAACACTAACTAAAGACATTTAACGAATAGAGATGGTGTAGTGAACATATTTCACCTTTTTTAATGCGCATTTATTTAGTTTAATATTTAGGACAAATATTTGAGAACAAATTCTATATACTGAGGGTAATAAAATTAAAATATTGGAAATATAATAATTCTATAATTCTATAATAGTATTTAAAATAATGATGATTTTTTTCCTATTATGCATTAATTTTTTTCATTTAACTGAAATACTGTTAGTTTAATAATTGAAAATATATGCAAGGATTGTAGTGAGCAATGAATTTAATAGTTCAATAAAACAAATGTGATTTTTTATCAAATATAGTGTTTTCAGTTCATTTGAAAAAATATGCTTTTAGTTTGTGGTTTTTGAAAATCAATCAATTGTTCAATTTACAAAAAAAGAACAAGATAAAAATAATTAACGTGAGGTATGCTAAGACTCCACGACACCTAGTATTCCAAAAAATACCTACTTCGCCAGTTAATGGTTAACCTGTTTACAACGCTATTAATTGTCCCTATATTGTGATTGATCAGAAAAGATACAGCAGTTGGATTTTTGATTATACGAAAACGCCGAAGCAGTCGACTAGCCGCTGCAAGGAGCTTGTAGCAAATTTTATAGAGAATCTTGAGACAAACGTGAAAATAATGGGCCACTATTACCTTTTTCTACGGTTAGTAAGATTTCACAACGGTGGGGGAGCAATGATGCCCAGGGCCCTTGTGCAGGAAAAAAATTGTGCCCCCAATCCACATTAAAAATATTTGTTTAACGAAAAAAAAAATTTATAATAAGTCATTTTATAATAAGTATTATAAGGAAAAACAACAGGCATTATGAAATATGAAAATAAACAATATCCTAAAAGGGTTTCTTTCGTGCTTCGCTTTGGTAAAATAATTAACTAACCAGTTTTTTAATAATCAACTCTGACGCGGCTTTATATTGCCAATATATAGGGTCTTAGAGGTTTGACTGCCATAACTTCAGTATAAGATAGATTAAGTGAACATGAACAAAATTATATTGATTGAGGTGATTGCTGTGAGTGAGTGATTGATGAAAGTGAATTTTTCTAACGAAACTTACGAATATTTGTTTCGTAATTTATGATACTGTTTGAGAAGTTGCCTTAATTGTTTAAGGAAAAATATTTGCTGCATTTAATTCATTGAAAGAGTGTCGCGCCCCCCCCCCCCCTGTAAGCTTTGGCCCCTGTGTCTTGCACAACTTGTACTATGCTATAGCTCCACCACTCTTTCACAAGCAGTGAAAGATAATGAACTGGGGTCGTCTCCACAAAAAATGTTCAAACGTTCTTATACTAAGAGGGTAACCAATAATACACTTTATATTAGTGAAATTCGGAATATTATTTATGACATTTACAAAAGAATTAAGTACTTAGATACATATGACTTATACTATATTACATTTTTACAAGAGTTACCTACATCAATCTGAGCTCGAACTTGACTTTTATTTCTTTGGAAAATATACCTAATAAATGTGTACATCTGAAGTGGATAAATAAAAGTAAATAACACAGTAAGCTACAAAAGAATATTTTTTTCAAAAGGTTTTGACTACCGATTTAACATAATAACTGGTAGGTAAATGTTCATTTAATAATTTTTATTTTTATTGCTGTCATAGGTCCTAATAATTAACTAGTAAATTTATTCAGTCAGTTACGCAATCATGACAGCCACGACTCAACCATAACCTCAAAATACAAATGAAATTTCTTTAACACTTACTACAGTCTGAAAGACATAGACAAAAATGGTGGCTGGTTTCTTGATGACGTGCAACGGTTTTTGTGTTGAATTCCCCAATGCCGCGTACCTACGTGGTTTATAATTTGAACACATTATTTTGTCATAATGCCATACTGATTAAATTATGGTACTTATATTTGATGATAGTACAAAGCTGCATAAAAAATTACGGGTGCATTTAGTTTATTGTATCAAAATTACATGTAATAAACACTCGTTTACAAAATAGCAATTATTCAATTGTATAATAATTAAATAGTAACAAGTCTGGCATTTCAAACATAAATTCAGCTTACTCTTACACAGGTAGGTATCTTTATAATAGCAAATATGTATGTAAATTATTGTAGGCGTGTTTAGCGTTCGAGTAATTGTTTAAGTTATTCTGTAAGATTTGTTGGCAGATACTTATTATACGTATATCCTCGAATTGCATCGTGGGAACGCTTTCTATCAGCCGTTAATCAATTCGCGCACAAGAGTGCAGCATAGACTTTACACTTTGCAGGTAAGTTTACAGAATATATATGTAAACTTTGATATAATCCATGTACAATTATTGTTCTAGCTAAAAATGGTGTAATCATGTTGAAGCGTGTAGGATTACATACTTAGGTATGGATACATACCTAATATTTAAAATATATGTCGACTTCTTTAAAACCAAAAACGAGTACGACGACTGTAGACTGTAGTAATCTTAAAAATAGTTAGTTTGTAATTTTTAGTTTGTAATCTTCCTTCCTACAACTGATATTGTGTACTTAAAATATTATTAAACAAGAGTAAAGTTTGTTTGTTGTTTGTAAAGTTGTGTTATTTATGGTATTCATATTTATCTTAGCAATATATATATATATATATATATATATATATATATATATATATATATATATATATATATATATATATATATATATATATATATATATATATATATATATATATATATATATATATATATATATATAGGGTAGGGCGCCACCGACGTTAAGCTACGCCGGAAAGTCAGTCGAAAGCATGAGGGGGGCCCGTGACCTGGAGTTCGAGAATGGTCAGAGTAGTTTGTAATAAAAGAAAGATATAAACAAGAAATATATAAACGTAGAAAATATAATGACTAAAATAAAAAACACTCACCCTGTATATGGCTGAGACAACAGTGATGGCTTCTTTGGGTCCCTAGCACTGGCCTATGTGCTGAATTTCCACCGGAAAACTATACACTCACAATATTTCAGTTTCACTACTATTACTGACTAGGGACATGTACCTTTTAACAAGTCCTGTGTTAACAAGTCCTGTTGTTATATCTAAAAAAAACCTCCTCGATTAGTTTTATCTTTTGTTTTATTTATCATCAAGACAGGAGGTTCTCAAAATGTCTATTAACCTCCATACAATAGAAGATTCGATTTTCAAACTTTAGCAATTTAAAAAACTACAAGCCGGAATAAAAAAAATCAGAGAAAAGATTTTTGCAGAAAAAACAATATGCGACCATAAAGAATGGGGTGCCCATTTAAAAAACAAAAGTCACCCCCTCCCCTGCCAAGGGGTGAGGGGTTGGGGGTGGATATTGTGTCCAAATGATTTCCCCCTCGGAATCCTACAACGTTTGTTGCTTAAACTTTTTTTGATTCACCCTCTTGTTTCTTAGAGAAATCCGCCAAAGTTTAAAAAAAACACACCCAGTACATTTTGTCAGCTTTATTTTTGTAGCTATAGAAAGGCCTTATCGTTATGACGAGATATAAGCGGAAAAATAAAAAAAATTACCTCCTTCGTGCCACCTTGCACCCCGCTGTAAATTTGCAGGATGAAGGGCCGATGAGCTAGCTAAGGCAAAAAAAAGCCAAGCCATTTTTTTTAAATTAGCGAATTTAGAGAAACGTTATCTCAGAAACTATTGATATCTTGATGGCACATTTCGTCAGCTTTAATATTGTATGGCCTTATCGCTAACGCATACTTTCCGAGACATATGTCAAAAATTAATTGCTTCCTTCCATTTCCCTCTACAATATTGTTGACTGGACTAATCGAGGTGCTTACATTATTAGGCGAGGCCAATTATCACAAAAAAGGGCAAAACCTACGAAATGCGGTTTTTAACTTCGATTCAGAAAGATATTTTTAAAAAATGTAAATTCTTATTTTTAGGGACAAACGCTTTTGTGCATTTTTCAATGGAAAAATGTATTTTTTTTTGTGCATATTGTTTGGATATGAAAAAACTATTTTTTATGTAAATAATTAAAGAAATTAGAATAAAAGAATAAAAAAAAACCGCATATCAATCTATCAATTCGGAAATATTTCAGACGCGAAATGTTAATTTGCCTCGCCTATATAGTCATATCGAATTTACCGGATAGTCCATTATAAAAAGATATATAAAAAAGTGCAGACTATTACTTTACCCTCATCTAGCTACCTCAAACCCACAACCATATAATAAACTTACTAGATTATATTAATTAGCAATTATCTCGACATCATATTTGAAATTACTGATTTCTTGCCTCCTACGCTTGCAAGCTGAATATAAAATATGATATATTTCGTATATCACTGGTAAATTGTGAGAAAGAGCAGATTCTTCAGGTAAATACATGGTGTACAACATTTTCGTCCAATAATTTTCACGTAGATGGGAATATTAATTTCTGAACGTAAACTGTCAGCATAATAAATCCCTTAAAATAATCATGTAGTAGGTACTAACCTTATAGATTATAGTATATTATATACGGAGGGACCTAAGTTGTACTTTTAATCCCGAAGCTAAAATGTATTTTAATTCATAAACTAATACTAATACATAAACCATAATTTACCTGAGGGATTAAAACTACTTAAGTTGCAACGATATTTTTCGTACTTCCGAAATTCAAAGGCATACATAATATAAAAAATCACATATAAACCTTTATATATACACAGATAATTATTAAGCATAAAGCGAGTCACATATAAACACAGATAATTATTAAGCATAAAGCAAGGCAAATAATGAGAGTAACTGATGACAAATTACCATAGAAATGTTGCGTTAAATTAACAACGGCCAGGTTAATTTGGAGACATTATCATTGCTAGTGTCATGCGCTCGATTATGAGTGAAGAGGGTATATGTGATATTGATAAAAGGGCAGCCCAAGTAGGTGCTGCATTCACCCAAGAAAGACACAATGGTCAATATGACTGTAACATCATTAATTTAAATATTAAATCAATAAAATATCTATTACATTCTTTTGTATGTAATTTTATACTTCCGGGATTTCCGTCAATATTTCATCCTAAGGACACTAAGTGACACTTCAGTCCGTGTCATAAGGGAGTGAAGTTATTACTTCAGTCCCGGAAGTACGAAACAAACATTACACCGTTACTTCTAATGAACATTAAGCGCCTATACATAATATTGCAATTACAAATTTTGTTTAAAAAGAAAAGAGGTAAAAAAATCAGGAAAATATGAATGCTACCGATGTCAGACATGATGGCTCACAAATCCGTTATTTGGATTTTATTACACTTTAGCTACTCTGTATTTGTATTTTATTAAAATTATATTTGATTTGTATCATTCTATCTTATCTTTTTAGTCAAAAGACTAAAAAGTTTGATATAATAATGATAAAATGGAAAGTCTTTCATAAATTGGTCCCAATGAAAATAGATTATGATGCTAAACATAAAACAGTGTATACAAGTGCACTGATCATCTACAATAGCATTGATTGTAATAAATCATGATCGTACACCTTCCACCTTTCTATAGCTCCTAATTAGTCTATATCACATGAATATATAAATATTTTGAAAATATAAATATTTAACAAAATTAAACAAATTACAATAACTTAAAATTAACACACACACACTTAACACATAAAACACAAAATGACAACTTAAATGGTTCAAAAAATACCAGCAATACTATTACCCCAATTACCAGATTAATTAACCCAATTAACTCAATACCAGAACACAATACCAGAATATAATTGCAACAGAATATTACTCTAATAATGCATGCTGATAATTATTCGATAATTAAAATTTCCGACGCCGAGAATTATTGTATTTCTTTGAGCGTTTGGTAATTAGTTGTTTAGTTTAGGTGTGAAATACTAGAACAAAAGGGGGATGTCAGTTGGTAGGGAATATAAAATCGTTACATTATCTGTTGTTTTTATTTTATATCTTTTAGTTTCTGTTTTTTGATACATTTTTTTCATATTATATGGCCATTTAATTGGTTCTTTGGAGTTGTCTCATGCCAATATAATTTTCCTGCCAATAGTTACAAGTAGCTGACTTGATTTTTTTAAATAGGGATTTTTCTTTTGAGAACGGTTCTAAGAGTGAATTTAAAATATATAATTTATTACTAATCTTATATTCAAGTCACATATGATTAATTTTCCTGAATTAAATAATTCAATATTAATGTACGTTAACGCAACATATTTATTTGTGGTTATTAGTACCTACTTTCTAGTAGAATGTGTTTGTTTTGGGATTTATACAATTTAAGTTTTTATGATTCTATTTAAAATATTTTTTCAGTAATTATTTTGAGATCAAATTGCTTTAACCTTAGTAATGGCCTTGGATGTGAGTGCAGGACTATTAAGTCTATTGCTGCACTATTTTTCTATGGTGGTGCGGGGGCTGGTGTAAGCAATAATTTATGTCACGATTTAAGAGGTGGGCTTTGTGAAACATTGTTTTACCGTTGGTATTTTTAGTTGGACATTTTGTTTAATAGTATAGGCATCTTTTTCAAGATGTTACATTAAAAGCTGTGCTTATTTTATATGAAATGAGAGATCCTTTGCACACCCATCGAGTTTCCGGTAAAAAATACCTTTGTATTGAAAAATAATAATTAATGGTTAGGAATAGGTTAGTTGTATTTTTCAAGTGAGGGATTTAGCAGAAAAGAGAATTGGTGAAATCCCGGCGAATCGGTGGACCTTGAACTTGTGGTATTTTTTAAACGACCGTTTTTTAGCCTAGTCTTGTGTTTTTTAGGAAAACCTCCAGGTCGTAATGTATATATATATATATATATATATATATATATATATATATATATATATATATATATATATATATATATATATATATATATATATTGTATTTCACTTGTACACACACGGTTGAGAATTAATAATAAATATTAATAACGGACAGTTAAGTAGAAGTAATCCAAATGTGCGGGGTAGTGAGTGAAATAGTTTTAGTTATTGCTCCTGACCTAGTTCCGTCGTAAATGCGACATATTGACACGCTAAAAGTATGGTTAAATTTGAGGTACTTTAGGATTTATTTAAATTTCTCTTTTGTTCTCATGAGCATTGTAGTTCATCTCACTCACTACCGGGAACCATCGCGAATAAATTGATATATATTAATGTCCAATTATGTTGATTTTTCCTGGTGATTTGTTCTTATTTGAACCTCTATTAGCCGGTAAAAATATACCTACATACAAAATCCGTGCCTTAATAGTACCAGAGTGTGTTTTTAATTTGCTGCATTTTCTATTTATAACTTTACTGACTAGATTTTTAGGTATACAAGGAAACTGTACCAAATGAGATTAGTTTTCGGTTGGTTCGATTGGTTTATATTGTTTATAAACTCTTCAAATGATAAAGAGTGGATCATTTGGATTTTTTAACAATTGAAAACATTTCAGACAATTTTGAGAAAGTGTTTCAACAACAATTTCAGAAATCCATATATATTTGGGGTTTGCATTATGAATAGTGATTTTTTTTGCTTAAATCTTCTGAAATGTAAGTAGCTTTGTGGAATACTTTTTTAGTTTTTTAAATGTCAATATCCTTCGTCATTTTGAAAATATATTTTATTACTTTCATGATTGTTATTATTATTATTTTACAAGAAGTCTCTAGTATCTATTGTTTTATTTATACTAAATCTTAAGGTTACGTATTCCTCTACTAGCATCTAATATAGTATAAAAATAACTAAATAAAATTGCATCGTTGCACCAAGGAGTATTCTCGTTGTTTGCGTGTATATAACGGAAAATAGTGTTTAGTTCGAGGTTTGGTATTTTAAAACACAGGTCGACATCTCCCAGCGTAGCCAATTACTGATCTATTACCTTATTGTGCAACTTTTCGAAAGCCTTTGAAATATCTTTATACAATTATATTTATCCTGCTGTAAAACATATAATACCTATCCTTTAATCATTCGATCAACACGGCTTCATGGAGAGCGTTCAGTATAGGTTGAGACTTGCCTCACAATTTCTCTTAAACGAGGTCGATCTGCAAAGACAAGTTGATATTGTTTACGCGGATTTTTTGAAGGCTTTAGATTGCCTCGATCACACTATCCTCTATTTAAGGTAGACCATTATGGGTGTGTAGGAAAATTAATTCAGGTTTTTTATTCACATCTACATAATCGTTCAGTATGATACTATACAGAATAAGGTAAATATAGACTTCACATAGACTATGTTTTATCAAATAGAAATTACGGATGGTTCTTAATACAAGGAATTATATATACCTCACGTGTTTTATTAGTCGAAGGATACAGCCAAATTTATAAAGGTATAAGGAATAAGTGATTAACTTTTATAACATAAGTAATTTCAGAATGGAGTACATAGTACATTAAAATGTCTGTAATGATTTTACTTCAGAATAATGTCAAATCAAACTGTGAAAATAGCCATTTATATCTCGATCCTCCACTATCAACCACGTAAGATATCATATCACAGAAGTTTTTTAGTTTTAGTTTGGTTTTAGTCCAAGCAAATGGGGGGTTTCTATTCGCAAAAGTCGTAAAGAAATGAAATTTGGTGGGACGGTATACATAGGTCCCCTGATAGTACACCTGAGTTTACGACCTCGATGGGTTTCCGCTCGAGTGGTGGCGGGATGAAAACTCTGCGTCGCGGCGCTCTTCGGGAAATAGCGCCGTTATGTTAAGTGCTAAAAAATAGGTCGAATGAAATATCTAGAGAACGTCTGCTATGAACAGTTTCCGTTCTACGGCGCGCCAAAAATGGGAATTGATTTGCAATTTTCAACAAAATCAGATTTTCATCGCGGATTAAGAAGAAAATCGCTATCGAACTATTCTGTAATATTTTTTTTCGGAAAGAGTAATGTTTTCTGAGTCTGCAGATGCCCGATTTGTGTAATTGTTCACAATTTTGATCGCTACATATTTCATTTCAACTTTTTTTCGATAGCAATTACCACAACGGCGCTATTTCCCGAAAAGCGTTGCGACGCAGATTTTCCGATCCCCCCCAACCCTCGACCGCCAACCCCCCGAGGTCGAAAACAGAATAGATGTCTACCATTCCACCAGGTATAGAGGCAAGAACGATTATATCGTTCTTGGGTAAGAGGTATCTATCCGCAGTCAAAAATTAGTAATTAGGTAGATATCCTACTTTATGCTGCGATTTAGATTTTATGCGTCAGTGAATATACACGCATTATATTTCGGATCACGTCACGTCCCTTTTTAGAAACTATTTCTTTGATATTCATTGTGATATAAAATAATACACGACTTATTCATAAAAATATTAACAGCTAACTAAATATAATTATAAAACTGTGAAGTGCTGCACTACAGTGTTGCGATAAGTACGACTTTACAATAGAACTCGAATGTCCATGCCTCAGCATTTCTTGTATTTGGGTCGCGGTAGAAGATATAATTCCTCCCCCTGAAGGTACTATTGAAGGTAGCGAGAATGTTGGACGTTTGACATTTCAACCCCGCGTTTTGAGGTTCCTGTACAGTTTCTCCATTTTAGCAGAACTTGTTGGCTACGGAGTTTGGACTCCGTATCCGACTGTCATACAAAAAAGTTGGAAAAATAAAAAAATATGGTACTTATTTATTGGTCTCTTTGAGTACCGACTGGCAGATGGTAAAAAGATGGCGTGCAAATTCGAACATGAAAGGCTACCTTTCATGTTCGAATTTGCACGCCATTGCCTAGACTATGTTGTTGTAGCCCACACGCATGTACTATAATTTTGATAATGTAATTCTAAATTGTTTAGGGTACGCGAGGTGGTCACTGGCAAATTTGTATCTATGGGGCTTTGTTGATGAAACCGTGTCTATGGCTATACTATTTCCATCAGTAGTTATATTGAAGCATTTTGAAAAATTAGTAAACTGAAATATCTGGTCGTTGATTAAATTTACTTGCACATAAATTTCGAAACACGATATAAATTCGTCGTTTTCTTCGTTTTTACGCCATTTTAAGGTATTTCGTAAGAGGTTTCGAGATCTTTCGAAACCGACCGAATATATCCGATAATTTTTCCTTGTTATAATTTTATTATGGTTTGGCTTTACGACTTATTAAAAGCTAGAATATGACCTTCACATACAAGAATTCTTACTATTAATTCTTACTAATCTAACTGAATTAATCTAGCTGAATTTTGAAATTAGATCCTCTCAAAGTCTGAAATGCAATGGTTAGTCTCTCAATGTGTTCCTGCATTGATTTTTCAAAAATAATAATATCATTGAGGCAAACTAGGGCATTTTTAATTTTATATGCCGCTCAGAATAATTTCCAATACTCACTGAGCTGAGGTAGCTGAGATTTTTCTTACAGTATTCTCAAAAATTTATGATATCTGTTTCAGTAAGAAAACCGTCTTCTGGATATCATGTCATTGCATTTCTATCTGGTGAAAACCACTATAGCTAAATCTAGTCGGGAAATATTGACATTTTTCTAATTTATCTACCTAGTATGCCGGTAATGTTAGGAATCGAACTTCGGCAAGTCGAACTTATCGTTAAATTTTCTGTAGTCCATAATTAAGCGCCATTTTGTCCTGCCGCATGCTTCAGCTTTTTACTAACCACCCACCCCACTATAAGATATAATGTAAATAGCCCAGTTGGGTTAGCATATGGTCATATTATGCTAATTGTAAGGGCTAAAGTTGTAAAAAATCAAATTTGTAACAACGTAGGTCCATTCTTGTTAAAAATTTTAAAATGGCCGAGATATTGAGCAAAAACAATTCCACGGCAAATTCAAGATGGCGGCTAACGCATCGGCGGAGCTTTGTTGTCATTTTTAATTTAGACTACCAGTGACTCACCTAAAGGGTAGAGCAATGAAATTGCTGGCGGGAATTTTAGCAAGGTACATTTCAAATATACAAGGTATACTTTTAGCCTTTTTTTGACTAACCCGACTGAACGGAACTATATAAAAAGTAAAAAATAATGTTTAACTATTAAGATTTTGTAAAAAAGCGTGGGGTGCAAGATATTTTCAAACTAAAAAGTTTCGAGTTCTGTATTTAAATAATTGCATTTTGTAAATAACTGCATGTTTCAAGTCTAGGATTAAACAAATAGCTACTACAAGTGCAACCAGTAAATTCTATATTGTGGCGATTGCGCCAATGTGATTTTTTTTAAATCCTGGTTTTTGATCATCCTGGTGAGGACAAATAACTTGTCAAATTATTGTATTGCCATCGGTCGTTAATAAGTGTACAAAGTTTCATCTGGCGTGTTAAAGTGGGTGAAAATCTCGTTTAAAGATTCCGTTGACTACGACGTCACATTTCTTACAAATATGGCAAAAAATAATTAACGTGGGTGTCAAAATATGCGTCGTTAAAAAATAAAATTGACCTGTCCGAGCGTTTTATCACAAAGTAACAGGGAATTTTGTTTCGAATTAGGTCCATCCTTTTTACTGTATTTTATTGAGAGTCCTCTCAAAGGTCTATATTTAGAATATTTGCCTGGCTTGCTAGATAAGTGTCAAGAGAAACAATGTCAAACCTCAATTCTAACATGGGATAGATGCCCAACCTAAATAATTTAATATCGCTTGTATATTACACGCAAAAAATTGTCTGACACACTTGAATATTTAAAAAATAGATGTTTAGAATAGTTTAGTTTGTGACCCAATGTTTACAAGAAAACCTTTAAGGATCACATATCACATGATCTACAGAACTTCAAAATCGCGAATGGTAATACTATCTTATAAAAGAAGCATTCGGTGTACAGTATAAATTATTTGTAGTTCTCTATAAATGGGAGAGATATGAATGATAGGTTGGAAGACAAACCTGCATTATCTTTAAAGCAGACATTCTCTTTTTTACCTCTACATAAAACACTTGTATGTATAAGAGCTATGAGGAGATATTATACATACAATTAATTATAAAGGCAAATAAATCTGGCATAAACTATTTTAGCGAAAATACTCGTATGTCTAGTCAGTCTAGTTTTGAAATATAGGTAATCATAATTGCAAATAAGCTCAGGGCTTGTTTACGGGTGTAGGTATAGGTAGGTCCAACCTATTATACAATATTTGCATGTCAATTAAAGTAAACTTGTTTTGCTTCTAACTATAAATATAGGGAGGGTGGGTAAAATTATAGATATATAATCACATGATATAATCCTATAATAGTTTGCGTTTTAATTTCCTACGTAGCAACATTATACCTACGTTGTTACCTTGCGCGTATTGTTATATATTTTATTTGTTATTCATATTCATTTGTTATTATATATCAGCTAGATATTTAAATTTTGGTTACAAAAAAATCCTTAATAGTTTGTTGAAAGATTTGATGGTTCAATTTCAATCTAATTATTTCATCGTCCAAATTTTGTATTACCTACCGGAAATAACAGTTGTGCCATGATTTTTAACATACCTATATATAACATAAATGAAACATAATTCTCTAATAGAAATAGTGCTATAACTAAAATTAATAGTTATGTAAACATTTTACTAGCAGCTTGTAAAAATAAACTTTGTTGATTAACATGGTGTTTTGATAAATTGACTTTTACAAATCGATGGTTTAGCGCATACGTGTTAAGTGCAAAATGTAATGTTTTGATACACACCCAAATCAAAGTTTATCAACTTATAATAATTGAAATTGAAGCATTATGTGGAATGAAATTACATAAATAATGGTTTTGGAATCATGTCCCTACTACATATTACTTAAGAGCTTAAAAGTGTAAAATTTTTTATTATAAATTTTAAAAAAATTGGATTTTATTCGTTTTTTATTTAAAATACCATAAACCGAGCGAGAATAATATTTTTTGTATTGCTTTTCGAAAAGAAAATAGTCCATCGTATCCGAACGCGGGGTCGGGAAAAAATTTTAAAAATGCACGCGGTAGAATTAACACAAACTTTTGTCGGGTGGTTCAATAGTTGACATAACAGTTGTAGTTCAGGTGTTTAAAATCAGAGCCGCCGGAAGGAAGCGTGACCCCACTTTCGCGGGGGCGGGGGTTAGGAGATTAAGGGGGGTATATTTCTAAATTTTGAGACATCTTCCCGCGGATCCATAGATACTATTATTAAGGTCGGGAGCCCCCCCCCTTTTAATTAAAAGGAAGGGGACAAAAAATAGGTTCCTATGGAATCGGTATCGGAATAGAAAAATAGGTAAAGATGTAAAGTCAGTGGCGTCCGTCTATGGTGGTGTGGGTTTTTGAAAAAATGGAAAATCCGATTGGGCTTGAGTTTTTTAATAGATTTGAAGATTTGATCCCCCGATGTTAATTGGGGGGGGGGGGCACTACGTCCGCAACTTGAACCATAAATATTTCTGAAAATTTGCAAGGTAATTTCCGGGAACATCGGCGAAGCATTCGGATCGCGCTTCGTGGGTTTGGGGGATAAAATTTTAAATAAAAATTTCGTCAGAGGTTCTGCAATAATTGCTTGATAATTTTCAGCATCTGAAATAAGTCCACTTTTGTAAACAGAAAAAACAACATCTACTATTTTACCAAGTGTTAAATATTAATGGATACAATATCACCTCTATTTTTTTCTGTTTGACTTCTTTCCCTATTCTCTTTATATTTTAATAGATTGAATATAGTTTTACCTCCTATTGAACACAATAAATATATAATTATATTCTATCCGGAACAAAATCACATGTAACGACACCAAAAATAACCTCACTTTCTTAAACATAAACGTGGTAACTACTCACTAACCAAAATGTAATGGTATACTTTCATAAGACATATGTGTTAAGTGCTCTCTACACACTTGAATTAGAATTCGGCAGTCCATAAGTAGTTACCACAAATGACAGATGGCGTTAGCCATCACAGCATTCAGATTTCACTCACCACATTTGAGAATATGAAAATTTTAACTAAAATATATTGCTTGCTGTACATAACTCAGTTTGACCAAAAAGTGCACTTAACATGTGTGCGCAAAACCATCTAAATGAGTATAGTCATCATAAAGTCATATGTCTGTACAAATGTACAGATCTGTGCAAATAAAACAGAAATCATAGATATTTAAAATCAAATGTCGAAATCGTAGAACTAGACCATATCTCAATATTTTGCATACCTATTGCAATATATATATATATATATATATATATATATATATATATATATATATATATATATATATATATATATATATATATATATATATATATATATATATATATATATATATATATATATATATATATATATATATATATATATATATATATATATATATATATATATATATATATTATATATATATATATATATATATATATATATATATATATATATATATATATATATATATATATATATATATATATATATATATATATATATATATATATATATATATATATATATATATATATATATATTGCAATAGGTATGCAAAATATTGAGATATGGTCTAGTTCTACGATTTCGACATTTGATTTTAAATATCTATGATTTCTGTTTTATTTGCACAGATCTGTACATTTGTACAGACATATGACTTTATGATGACTATACTCATTTAGATGGTTTTGCGCACACATGTTAAGTGCACTTTTTGGTCAAACTGAGTTATGTACAGCAAGCAATATATTTTAGTTAAAATTTTCATATTCTCAAATGTGGTGAGTGAAATCTGAATGCTGTGATGGCTAACGCCATCTGTCATTTGTGGTAACTACTTATGGACTGCCGAATTCTAATTCAAGTGTGTAGAGAGCACTTAACACATATGTCGTATGAAAGTATACCATTACATTTTGGTTAGTGAGTAGTTACCACGTTTATGTTTAAGAAAGTGAGGTTATTTTTGGTGTCGTTACATGTGATTTTGTTCCGGATAGAATATAATTATATATTTATTGTGTTCAATAGGAGGTAAAACTATATTCAATCTATTAAAATATAAAGAGAATAGGGAAAGAAGTCAAACAGAAAAAAATAGAGGTGATATTGTATCCATTAATATTTAACACTTGGTAAAATAGTAGATGTTGTTTTTTCTGTTTACAAAAGTGGACTTATTTCAGATGCTGAAAATTATCAAGCAATTATTGCAGAACCTCTGACGAAATTTTTATTTAAAATTTTATCCCCCAAACCCACGAAGCGCGATCCGAATGCTTCGCCGATGTTCCCGGAAATTACCTTGCAAATTTTCAGAAATATTTATGGTTCAAGTTGCGGACGTAGTGCCCCCCCCCCCCAATTAACATCGGGGGATCAAATCTTCAAATCTATTAAAAAACTCTCAAGCCCAATCGGATTTTCCATTTTTTCAAAAACCCACACCACCATAGACGGACGCCACTGACTTTACATCTTTACCTATTTTTCTATTCCGATACCGATTCCATAGGAACCTATTTTGTGTCCCCTTCCTTTTAATTAAAAGGGGGGGGGGGCTCCCGACCTTAATAATAGTATCTATGGATCCGCGGGAAGATGTCTCAAAATTTAGAAATATACCCCCCTTAATCTCCTAACCCCCGCGAAAGTGGGGTCACGCTTCCTTCCGGCGGCTCTGATTTTAAACACCTGAACTACAACTGTTATGTCAACTATTGAACCACCCGACAAAAATTTTTTCCCGACCCCGCGTTCGGATACGATGGACTATTTTCTTTTCGAAAAGCAATACAAAAAATATTATTCTCGCTCGGTTTATGGTATTTTAAATAAAAAACGAATAAAATCGACACCATGTAACGACACCAAAAATAACCTCACTTTCTTAAACATAAACGTGGTAACTACTCACTAACCAAAATGTAATGGTATACTTTCATACGACATATGTGTTAAGTGCTCTCTACACACTTGAATTAGAATTCGGCAGTCCATAAGTAGTTACCACAAATGACAGATGGCGTTAGCCATCACAGCATTCAGATTTCACTCACCACATTTGAGAATATGAAAATTTTAACTAAAATATATTGCTTGCTGTACATAACTCAGTTTGACCAAAAAGTGCACTTAACATGTGTGCGCAAAACCATCTAAATGAGTATAGTCATCATAAAGTTATATGTCTGTACAAATGTACAGATCTGTGCAAATAAAACAGAAATCATAGATATTTAAAATCAAATGTCGAAATCGTAGAACTAGACCATATCTCAATATTTTGCATACCTATTGCAATATATATATATATATATATATATATATATATATATATATATATATATATATATATATATATATATATATATATATATATATATATATATATATATATATATATATATATATATATATATATATATATATATATATATATATATATATATATATATATATATATATATATATATATATATATATATATATATATATATATATATATATATATATATATATATATATATATATTTATATATATATATATATATATATATATATATATATATATATATATATATATATATATATATTATATATATATATATATATATATATATATATATATATATATATATAATATATATATATATATATATATATATATATATATATATATATATATATATATATATATAATATATATATATATATATATATATATATATTATATATATATATATATATATATATATATATATATATATATATATATATATATATATATATATATATATATATATATATATATATATATATATATATATATATATATATATATATATATATATATATATATATATTTGCTTATTTCTATGTAATGAAATGCTACAAACCCAAGATTACTTTTCACAAAACAAATATGAATAATATATATATATATATATATATATATATATATATATATATATATATATATATATATATATATATATATATATATATATATATATATATATATATATATATATATATATAATACACTTATTATAATAATTGCACCACAAATTAAGTAAAAAAAACTAGAAGCAGTAGTAGCTACCACTTGTGTATAGGTGGTGGTTCATGTTACTGTACAGCTTCAGATAGGCCTCAGTTAGCTGAAAACTGCAAACAGTATTAGATGGATTCATTGAGTGATAGTGGTAGTAAGGAATTTTCAAATTTTTCTGTACCTATTTCGTTTTGAAGAAGGCAACTTTACATACCTTCAGTGTCAGGGAAAACGTCACCCTCGCCTTCAGTCGTTATTCTGGTTTGTTTATCTTGCAGCCTTTTAGAAAAACATGAAACGTTACGTTAGAAGCTACGATTGCCACGCCAAGTACTTTACCTCAGGAGTGACGTGGCAACAAGCACAATATAGGTGTAATATTCTCACTTTAAAAATAGCGTTATTTTATAGGGGTGAAAAGATGGAACTTTAAAGTAGATTATAGTATAATATATAATAGTATAGTATAAATAGGATAGGTATTAAAATTTATGTAGATAACCGGAAGTAACTTTTATGTGTGCACCTCATT
The DNA here is from genome assembly GCA_964058915.1 of Tetropium fuscum. Lineage (NCBI taxonomy): Eukaryota > Metazoa > Arthropoda > Insecta > Coleoptera > Cerambycidae > Tetropium > Tetropium fuscum. The sequence continues at coordinate 113,169 of CAXKVY010002101.1, forward strand.
TCCCACAGTAGCCTTAATTTTATGAAACAGGGTATAGAAACGTTTTAATAACAAATAATTTTGTATATAGGTATTTTTATCAAAAATTTCACCGTTCCAGAGATAATCTTGAAAACCTCAAAATGGGAGTGGGAACGTCCTTGGGGATGAAGTTAACTATTTAGTAAAGGAAACCTTTCGATTTAGTACTTCCTATTATTAATATTTCTACCAATTTATGATTTATATTTATGTTATTTTACTGAACAATTGGAAATTCAAATTAAGATCACAACGCCATGAAGGATATCCGCAAAATAATCTTTGCTACGTCGTTTGTAGAAAATATTTGTTTTATATTTTCTATCATCGTTTCCAAACCTCGCTTGTGTCTAGTGATGAAATTGTCAAAAAAAATACAATCGCTCATTGTGAAATGTAAGTACTAAAGATTATTTAAGTCATATCGCTTCTCTTGAAATCCGAATGGGTAACTAGATAGCTTTGGACGATTAGGTATCTTGGAGATTACGTATAATAAGACAAACTAACACTACAGTCATACAAGAAATTTAGAGATTACATCAGTAGAACAAGCTCGCGACGATTCAGTATTCCGTGGCCGGCAGCTTCTCTTGACCTGAGTCATATTCATGGTAATCCAGGAACGCAAGGGACATAAGAGGGCCTGTTGCACCACACATTATCAATTATTCAGGATCGTTTACAATATAAAATATTTAAAACCAGAACGGAGTTAATACGTACACTTATCGTATAAACCGAAATATATATTAAAAGTGCGTTATGTGCGTTTAAAAAGCCTTTGCTTTTACAAGAGTTTTATCAGTAGTTACATAATTAGTTCCAACAAGCGAAAAGGTATGGTAATATTATTAAAATAATATTCAGTAACGTACATACCGACCTAATTTAATATAGGTACGAGTATATTTAAGAAAATGCCAATATAAATTTATTGGTGTTATACTATAAAATTACGCTGACTGACTCACTATAAAATCAGTCTGTAATATTCGCTAGTTGAGCTCTGACCATTTGCTAAATACTTGTTTTTAATAAAGTTTTATAACAATTTTATTTATAAGTTTAATGTTTTTGAAAATATAGTTCTTATTGCAAATTGGCACTTTGTATCTATTATTATTGTGGAATCAACATAACACATATCAACATAATCTAAGCTATATAACAAAATTAAATGATATAGCAATCAATCTACGAAACACGGAACCCTTCTCAAGAGCAAAATTAGCAGTTTACAAGATAACTACCAGTTTGTCTATGAAAATTTTTACAAATGTAGTTTCATTCTCGATGCGCTATTAAATATAGTTTTACTTGTAATTAATAAAGTTGCTAAGCATATATTTTCCCAAAACTTCCATGAATAGTATTTTTTTACAGTTTACCGTTCCGTATATAGTACAGTAGAAATCGCTAAAATCGCCAACTAACAGCAAGTTCTGATTTTTTAATATCCACTAGCAGTATATAGTGTTAATCCAAGTTTGTAGTTTCGAAAGACTTGTGCTAACCTGTGCACTCAAAATACGGCGAAATTTATGCACTTTTTTCGGTTTTTTCACTATATCTTCACTATTCTTCTGTGCATTTTTCCAAAAAAGTGAAATTTTAAGATTTGGTCAACTTTCGTCGAAAATTTGTAGGGTAAAGTCATAGGGGAAGATGTATCGAATATAATTAGCTTTAATTTGTCTTCCTTATTAATATATATATATATATATATATATATATATATATATATATATATATATATATATATATATATATATATATATATAAATATATATATATATATATATATATATATATATATATATTGTGAAAAGTAATCTTGGGTTTGTAGCATTTCATTACATAGAAATAAGCAACTAGACGAATAAGAGAGAAAACACACTTACCAGTACTATATCTGGACACACATACGGAAATGAATTACTATGCATATGAAAACGAACCACTTAGAAGTTGTACAAGTTCTTTCACCTTTCTTGAGGATCTTCAGAGCAGTATACGATTTATTTCATTGATCATTCATACTTGAATTTAAATTACCAATACACCAACACTTGCAGTGACGTTTTATGACATTAGTTTTTGACGGAACTCATTCTTAGAATACACAAACCTAGTCTACTATTTATATTTGTTCTATTTGAACATATTATATATAAAAGCATTAGGCATACAGTTATCCAGAAGATGTTAAACTTTAAAATGCATAAAATCTTGTTGAACCTATTGAAAAACAACTACTTTTTCCAACTATATGCGGGAAAATATTGAATTATATATACAATAGAGTTCTGAAGCATTCAAAGAGGGAGTGATACAGAAATTGCTTGCTTAGTCAAAACTAAAATCATTTGTTGGTTGTATGTATTAATTGTTTCTTCGAAAATTCTCGAAAAAAATCCAATTTTCACCCTGGATATATTTATTAGCTTTGAAATTCTTTGCTATTCATATTTATTTTGTGAAAAGTAATCTTGGGTTTGTAGCATTTCATTACATAGAAATAAGCAACTAGACGAATAAGAAAGAAAACACACTTACCAGTACTATATCTGGACACACATACGGAAATGAATTACTATGCATATGAAAACGAACCACTTAGAAGTTGTACAAGTTCTTTCACCTTTCTTGAGGATCTTCAGAGCAGTATACGATTTATTTCATTGATCATTCATACTTGAATTTAAATTACCAATACACCAACACTTGCAGTGACGTTTTATGACATTAGTTTTTGACGGAACTCATTCTTAGAATACACAAACCTAGTCTACTATTTATATTTGTTCTATTTGATTTTTTTCGAGAATTTTCGAAGAAACAATTAATACATACAACCAACAAATGATTTTAGTTTTGACTAAGCAAGCAATTTCTGTATCACTCCCTCTTTGAATGCTTCAGAACTCTATTGTATATATAATTCAATATTTTCCCGCATATAGTTGGAAAAAGTAGTTGTTTTTCAATAGGTTCAACAAGATTTTATGCATTTTAAAGTTTAACATCTTCTGGATAACTGTATGCCTAATGCTTTTATATATAATATGTTCAAATAGAACAAATATAAATAGTAGACTAGGTTTGTGTATTCTAAGAATGAGTTCCGTCAAAAACTAATGTCATAAAACGTCACTGCAAGTGTTGGTGTATTGGTAATTTAAATTCAAGTATGAATGATCAATGAAATAAATCGTATACTGCTCTGAAGATCCTCAAGAAAGGTGAAAGAACTTGTACAACTTCTAAGTGGTTCGTTTTCATATGCATAGTAATTCATTTCCGTATGTGTGTCCAGATATAGTACTGGTAAGTGTGTTTTCTTTCTTATTCGTCTAGTTGCTTATTTCTATGTAATGAAATGCTACAAACCCAAGATTACTTTTCACAAAATAAATATGAATAGCAAAGAATTTCAAAGCTAATATATATATATATATATATATATATATATATATATATATATATATATATATATATATATATATATATATATATATATATATATATATATATATATATAAAGGGTCCGCCAATAGGGACGCTCGATCTTTGACAGCTCATGGCGGCCATGTTGTTTGTGGTAGAGTTGGCAAACGTAGTTGTTATTATTCAGTGTATCTTCACAAATCACCATGAACCAATTCAGCCGCGAGCAACATGTGCAAATCGTTAAAACTTATTACGAAAATCATTCATCGGTTCGAGCAACGTTCCGCGCGCTCCGCCAATTTTACGGTGCAATTGATCGTCCTGCTGAGTCTACTATCCGTCGTTTGATTAACAAATTCGAGGCAACCGGTTCGGTGAACAATCAGCCAACACCGACGCGTCGTCGAAACGTCCGCTCTGCCCAGAATGTCGCCGCTGTGCGCGATAGTGTGCGTGAAAATCCGCGACAGTCAATTTCACGTCGCGCACAGGAACTCCGCCTTTCGGAAACATCACTTCTCCGAATCTTGCATCTGGATTTGGGCATGCATCCGTACAAGATCCAGCTGACACAAGAGCTCAAAATAAACGACCATAGACAGCGCCGTATCTTCGCTGATTGGGCTTTAGAGCAGTTGGAAGTCGACCCCGATTTTGGTCGCAAAATCATCTTCAGCGATGAGGCACATTTTTGGTTAAATGGGAATGTCAACAAGCAGAATTGCCGTTATTGGGCCGAGAACAATCCACAGGAGGTCCACCAGGTCGCAATGCACCCAGCAAAGGTAACTGTTTGGTGTGGATTTTGGGCCGGAGGCATCATCGGGCCGTATTTCTTCGAGAACGACGATGGTGTGTCCATCACGGTAAACGGCGAACGATACAGATCCATGATAACGAACTTTTTCTGGCATGAAATCGACAATATGGATGTCGAGGATATGTGGTTTCAGCAGGACGGCGCTACGAGCCACACAACGCGCGCCACAATGGATCTTCTGCACGAGCGCTTCGGAGGAATGGTTATCTCGCGCGGAGGCGACATCAACTGGCCACCGAGATCGTGCGATTTAACCCCACTAGACTATTTCTTGTGGGGTTTTCTTAAATCACAGGTCTACGCAAACCAACCACAAAACACTGATGCCCTCAAAGTCAACATACGCCACGCCATCGATGAAATACAGCCCGATTTGTGCGCCAGTCATTGAAAATTGGACTTCTCGTATGCGCGCCACCCAGCGAAGCCGAGGTGGACATTTCACCGATACTATTTTCCATACATAATGCCTTCGAATACTCTTTCAAACAAAAAATAAATTTCATTTATACCTCTCACACAACTTGCTTTATTTCATTTTAAAGATCGAGCGCGCTTATTGGCGGACCCTTTATATATATATATATATATATATATATATATATATATATATATATATATATATATATATATATATATATATATATATATATATATATATATATATATATATATATATATATATATATATATATATATATATATATATATATATATATATATATATATATATATATACACTCCCCGGCACAAAATTCCGTCACCCTAAAATTCTGCCCAATTTTGATGTTTTATAACTTTTTTATTTTTTATCTGATTTTCATAAATTTTTTACCAGTCTGTAGATCAGTTCATTGTGTGTCTTTTTAATTATTGTAATAAGTCATATTTTTCGTCCAGGCAATATTATACAGGGGTAAATCAAAGTGTTGTTTTTTGTCGTAAACTCAAAACACCCTGTAGAAAAATTGAGGCGAATAATTTTGTTTACAAACTGTTTGCTGCCATCTTAGACGTATTGTAAACATTTTGTTTTTTGATTCATCCCATTATCTCATTTCTTCTGCGAGCAGCAAAATTTTAAATGAAACGCTGTTAATTTTATCATTTTTAATTAAAAAACATCGACGTTGGCTAAATACGCGGTTATTGTGACAGAATATTTGACAGTACAGTTAATTTGCAAATGTTAATTTAAAACAAATGCATAGTTTAGAAGATATAGTGAGGAAACGGAAGAAAGTGCGAGAATTTCGCGGTTTTTTACTGCTTAGGTTAGCACGGGTCTTTCGAAGCTGCAGACTTGAATATAGGTAAACTACTGGTAGCGGTCCTAACAACATATTAAAAAATCGGAACTAGCCGTTAGTTTGCGATTTCAATGTACTGGCCTATTAGTAAGAAGCAAATAAATTGTACTGATACTCATGAACAATTTTGGCTGTAAATAAATTGTCAAACTTAAGTAATAAGTACCTAATACGGCGTTTTTTAAAAATATTTATAACAATTAATCATGTTTGCTAAACGTAAGGCACTATTTTTTAAATTAGCACCACCCTCACCGATATAGGAATTCCCTGTAGTAATCAGGAAATAATAATAGAAGGCACAATAAAACTACTGCAAAATATGTTGCTAATAAGTACCTACATCATAAAGCTCCACGTAATACATCGTACGCTGGCGCTTCACAAAGCGAGCGTTACGGGCCATAACTTTTCTTGGCAGTCCTGATTGCCAGGGGCTCTAAATATCACCGATTCTAACCCTCAAGAGACATGCATATCATGACAGCATTGTGTATTAAATTTTAACGCCCCGCCCTAACCCTTATATAAACAGTTTCGTACATACCAGTACGTTATTAATAATTTCATTTTCGCCGTGAACAGTGAAACGAATTGTTATATGTAAAGTGATAGTTTCTTCTGCAAATTGAAAGTGAGATGTGTTGTCGCTCGCTATAAACAAAAATTTGTAATTAAGCATAAGATAAATTATTAATTAGGCTAAGATAATATATATATATATATATATATATATATATATATATATATATATATATATATATATATATATACATATATATAGATATACATATACATATATATATATATATATATATATATATATATATATATATATATATATATATATATATATATATATATATATATATATATATATATTAACGGCCCTCTGGTGATCCTTTTCCATGAATTTATTTAGTTTTACAAAATCTAAAGTGCATTTACACTATTTTTCGACTGCAAATAATCGATAAATAAGAGAAAAGAAAAGGACACAGAAGGACCGACATTATGTTTTTCAAAGTACAGTAATAATTTTTGTTTTATTTATGCTACAATGTAGGCTATAATTGTGGCACAAGTAAAAGCTTATAGTTAGCAATATCAATTCTTATTTCGTGGCTGTATCTCTCAGTTCCTTAGAGCTTGTGGTAAGTACATCCAGTTGAGCTGTCTATTAAGCAAAAATATTGATCTCATGTGTAGCATCCAATACCTATACTTTTATACTTTTTATATAATTTTGGCATTCAGTATTTCCCTGCCTAGGTAGGGTTTCTATGGAAATATCTCAATTGTTTATACATGAAAAAAAATACGTCATAAAATATCTGTAGCCACCAAGTAAACACTCAACAACCACGAGTTTTTTAAATTATGTTAAATAATATCACGAACAAAATTATTATTAATTTCAAACAAATCACGCAAAAATTATATGTTCAGCGCTGCGCAGCACTTTTTCCTACGTGTTAGAGCAAAACATTGCAATTGCGACAAAGTACCAAAGTTGCATGCCTAGACAGGGATATTCACTTTGCCTATCTATGTATGGTCTTTTCAGTTACCTTGGCGTGTCTGTCATTATAATCGTATTTTTTCGATGTTATCGATTAACATCGCGTTTTTCGTTTTCATCGATGATTAATTTTACTCTATCGTCGACACGGTCAACACCAAGTACTTCAATCAAATACAATGACATTATTTTTTAATGCTGCCTCCTCTATATTTAGATTTCGATGTATCAAATGATATAAACATCGATATTTTAGAAAATTTTCGCATACCTATTTTTTCGAAAAGCGGCACCAGAATAAAACGGGCGCAATTTGACCGTACTGAAATGTTTCACTGAATATAGATAGCAGTCGTTACAGCGTCGAACGCATAAATGTAAAGCTAGAGCAGAAACGTGATGGTGTTCGTAGAAGAATATTAAAAAATTAATGAAGAATATAGACAACATTTATTTTGATGTCAAAACTGATTATTTAATAATTTGTATATGACTATAAATTAAAGTCAAAACGTGTATTTAGTAAAGCAAGTGAACTATTTAATAGAAATATTAGAAAGGAAAAATATATGATAATCATTAAATTTCACCATCATCAGTATCGTCATATTCAGATACTGAACTCAAATTTATAATTAACGGTTCAACCTCATCGTAACGTACTTCACGTTGCCAATCTTTGTTTACAATGTCTTCTACATTTCTAATACAAGTTTCCCAAATATCTGGAGTAATTTGATCCAAAGCCCTTTGCCACATCTATAAAACTTGTGTGTCTCCTTAACCAGCTTCACCAATATGTCGATCATAATAATCTTTACAAATCCCCCACACGAATTCTAATTGATTATATTGTCAATGGTAAGGTGGTAATCTCAATACTTGAAGACCATGCTTTTTAAGAAGTTCATCTATGGCATATCTCGGGGTCTGTTTGCATAAATTACAAAGTTCAATTTTCAGATCATCTTTAGAAAATTAAAAAAAAACTATGGTAGGACACATTATCCATCATTACCATCGAGGGCTCAGTAAGATTTGGAATCAGTTTTTCCGAGATCCATTTCTTAAAAGAATTTTGGTCCATTGAATCGTGGTAGTCCGCCAACTTTAACTTCGTAGAAAATAGTTAAGGAGCATTGTATGAATCCACGCCTAGTTCCAGCATATAACACAATAAAACGGTTACTATTTCCTGTGTGGCCTTTCGCAAAAATCCATATTTCAAGGTACACAAATTGCGTCGGGTATCCTTATAATTTCGGGGGATTTCTCTTATATTCTAGTAAAAAAGCTATTCTCTTACTTGCGATGCGAGGTTGCTTCCAATGGAAACGTTATTTTCATCTGTAAAATAAAAGCCAATATTGTTTTTCAACCTACGTCTGTTGCGTGTTTACTAAGTGAGTAGGTACTAAAAGCTTTACCAGATGTAGACTTTTCCATTATACAGGTTATGCGTCTTAAATTTATTTTTAAGGCAAGAAACTCTCTGATTAACGGAAGATAATGGTAGCAAGAGTCCATTATTTTATTTTTATTTGGCTCTTGAGGTTTATTATGAGTTGTCGGCTGAATTGTTTTTCAATAGTAGTTATAGGCCAGTGGACAAGGTGTTCTAGGTGGAAATAAATGAGGCCAAGCTGCAAAACCGTTTATTCTATTTTGATGTGTTGAATACTATACTAAATTTGCACGGTCTATCCATCCCGGATTTGGCCGCCATTTGAAAAATTCCATATAAAAATTATATTTTGATGGATTTTTTAATATAACTCCTCTGTCTGGGTGCACCGTAAAATTCTTTTTCAAATAACTGAAAATAAGGCCAATTAAATTCTCCACAAAAAAGGTCCTGGTTTAGTAAATGAACAGGTTGCCGAGATACAGCCGCTTAAATACAGAACATATCTAGTATACCGTATTTATACAAAATAGTGTTTTTCTTGTGCTCGTTGCCACACCACCTAGCCGTACAACAATCGGCGCGTTTTTTAAAGTGGTTTCCTCTATCGGCCTAATCCACTTTCTTGCCGTGCAAATGTTCCAATGTGTGTATTTACATAATATGCTTTACTAATCTCACATTCTGTTTTTTTGGCAATAGAAGCTTCATCAATTGGCTCATCAATGTTTTCATCATCAAACTGTTCGGCTGCTTCTTGTTCATTGTCTATTTCTTCGACATTTTCATGAGTCAATAATT
>CAXKVY010002101.1:125000-142500 GCA_964058915.1 Tetropium fuscum
TTCCAAAAATAGTCTTAAAAATATGCAAAGTTTAGGAATACCGAATCTCTGAGAGACAAGAAAAGGGAAAGGCGAAGAACAAAAACAGGAGAAGACACAGAACTCAACGCGTTATTATATTTTGCTGAAAATCCATCCAAATCATCCTATGCCGCAGCAATAGAATAGGATGTATCACAAAGAAGTGTGATAAAAATATTACATCGCCATAATTTTAAACCATATAGTATTTTGCCCGTTCAATATTTAGACGACAACAACCTTCAAGACAGATTAACCTTCTGCAGAGACATACTTGATAGAATAGAGGAAGATGATGAGTTTCTAAGTCATGTCTTTTGGACTGACGAAAGCAGTTTTTCTACTGCGGGAATTTTTACAGAAAAAATGCACATTACTGGGCAGCGGAAAATCCACATATTGTAAAAAAAATAAAAAAACAAGGATACCAAACTGTAAACGTGTGGTGTGGCATCCACAAGGATGCTATTGTAGGTCCTGTATTTATAAATGGGCCCTTAAATGCACAACTTTATGTGGATATTCTTCAACATCCAGTTGAAAATTATTTAGATATTAATTTAGTGGACAACAGATCTGTTATTTGGCAGCAGGATGGAGCACCACCACACTCTGCAAGGAACGTCACCGAATACCTAAACAGAAAATATCCTATTTGGATAGGAAGGCACGGTGTTATACATTGGCCCGCTAAAAGTCCGGACTTCTCTGGGGTACGGTAAAACAAGATATATAACTGGGGTTTTTAATAATATGAATGAGTTAAAAGAATGCATACGTGTAAAAATTGAGGAATTAAACCAAAATGGTGATATATTTCAAAGGGTGAGAAGCAATTTTATAAAGCGATGCCAAATGTGTATTAAGAATGGTGGTGGTTACGTGGAAAATATTTAATTAAGTTACGTGTAAATAAATAAAATTGTGTTACTCTATTGTGTTACTGTATTAATATTATTGACTTTTATTTGTTTTTATTAGGCTTATGTTGTTTATTGTTATTACTCGTTACTTTTATTGTCACCTATATATTATTTATTTATTATCTCAATAAATGGCATTGTTTCCAGAGGTATCTTGATATGTTTTATAATTGACACCCGTAATGTGATAAGTTTTTAGTAATATCTCACGAACAGGTGGTGATTATATAACAATTAGATATTTTTTATTCAGAAAATTAAGGGCATTATTTTGGTATAAAAATATACGGGGTGTTCCATTTAAAAAAATCATGTTTTATTTTCCACCCTGTATATCTTACGAGATTTTTAATATCCGTGCTCAGATTATAAAAATTCATCAAAAACCGCGTCCACTCCTTTTTTGAATTAAATTTTGAGTTAAATCGGCAAAGAATAAGGATAAGGGGGGTGTCAATCTTAAGAGACTTACCCTGTACATTAAATAATAGAGTTAGAACTGAAATTATATCAATCCGACCAGACTAGTCCAAGGAGTTTTACGCGAGTTGCATCTTGGATATTGCCAACAAATCAATACAAATATAAATGTCATGCAAAAATCTAAAATAAAGTTTAGTACTTAAAACTTAAATAAAGAACACCTCTCGACGTTTGGACCCCTGAAATATTTCTGGTTTGTTTTTAAGAAATGGCGTCCGTTGTCCTCGTATTTTTCTCCTTTCGTAATATCAGCAACGGGCAACGGCTAGAGACAAACTAGACATAGAGACTGGAGTACCACTGTGCTCTATGTACCGTAGATGTGAAAGCGGTATCGAAAGCTGGAAAATTATTCCATATTTATTTATTATTCGAAAGAGACGCCATTTACAGAGATATTATTGACATATTTTTTATTTCACATTAATTTGCAACATACGAAAAATGAGCTAAAGAATATGTCTTATACATATTCTTTTATTATATATTATTAATATCATAATTTTGAGAAAATGGCCTCTATCTTTGTCACAAGTGTAAATAACTAGTGGTTATTAACCTGCACAATGGCTAGCGATTGGATCTCAAAAAATTGCGAAAAAAGTGGGTGGTATATACTGGAACTATGAACGCTACCTTGAAAATTGAATCATAGCGTCCGGTTTTTCCGGAAGTGACAAAATTGTCACATTTTTATAGTATCATGTACCTACACTCGCGAGCAGTTGAAGGTTGAAGGACGACTCTTATAAATATTTTTTGTTATTTTAGCATCATGTAATTGTGGCTTTTGACAGTACCTACAGAGACATAAATTTCTTTTCAATATGACACGGTTTTGATATCTAGATTATATTAAGTATTATCTATGAAAAAATATTCGAATAGAGCCATAACAGAGAGTAATTCTTATTTTTAAATCAATATTTAATAAATGCTACATTGCTAGAAATTGCTGCTTTTAACAGACTTGGCATAGAATGAGCCAACGTTCGACAGTAGCCTGCATCCACATTTTCCCAAACGTTCTCAACGGCTAACATAAGTTCTTCCCTGTTTTGGGAGCGAAAATTAATTTTCTTGATCAATCGTCAAGGCATAATTGAATGTTGTTGTGCAAAAACCAGTGCCGCAATAATCTGCAGTTGTAGATTGGGCAATTGTCCTGTTGGAAGGTAAAATTGTCTGGACACCATTGCTGCACCGATGGTAACATATTGTTTTATAGCAAACATCTATAATGTTCGCCATTTAGCTTTCCTTCCATATGGAACTAGTCGCGCTCATCCAAGCCCACATATTAACAGAAAAACGACGCTACTATTAACTGACTATCGTTCTTCGTACCGTGAATTTCTTGGTATATACACACGAAGTGAACCATCGTGGCATGACTTGAAAATTTTGACATTAGATCAGAAATATTCATCCCTGTCAACATAATTGTTGGCAAACGGCAGTCTTGCTTCTTTGTTGCGGTCAGATAACCAAAGCTGTAGCAGCCATATCAAAGAGGTTCATTCTTAACCGATTTATCATTTCTTGATCTTGAATCAAATTGCTGTTGCAAATCAAATTTTTGTTGCTATCAGCTCGTATGCTTTCGCCTGCATGATGATATGCTAAATTCTCACCTTGCAACCATTTTCTTTTCAGTTTAAATATGCAACTTTTGCTAACTTGAGAAAGGTTGGCAATGGCACTGAAAGACCACCGAGTATTATGCGATGCGTGTCTTTTCCGCATCTGTAAGGTTCACCATGGTTTAAATTATGAAATGGAAATAAATTTAACAGGTTTCACTTCTGACATCAAATTGAAATTTAAAGCCACAGTTACACGAGGTAAATAAAATCGTTTACTTTCAACTGTTCGCCATTGTACGTTATTTTATTTTACATTTGCGAAACATGAAAAATTAGACTTCCAAAATGGATGTTATGATGATTCGCTACAGTTTTTAAAAATGGGGTACATCTGTGTCACAGGTGCAAATTGTAATTAGATTCCTTAATATCAAACAACGCAAGGGCGAAATGTATCTCAATTAAATTGAAACGAAAATACGTGTGTGACCGTAAGTGAAGTCGCTCATAATTTTTAACATATTTATATGATTCTGTTTTTCAAATTTTAAAAATTTGTAAAATTTTCCATCAAGAGTTAAGTTTGCAACACCGTTTTTTTGTAATTTGTTTTTATATATTTTTTATAATTTATTTTTTTTATTAATTCCATTCTATGGCAAATGACATAATTAGGTAAATTACTTACCTACTGTTTGTAACATCGAAACATGAGACAACAATTTGAAAGGATACCCACACTTGCCGCAATGGGAGATCGGGGCAGTACAACTTTTCTTACAGCAAGCTAAAATCGTCACTATAAAGGCGCTTTCATTCAACAAGTTATTATGTTTTGATAGAATACTAATAACTAATCAATTTTAACATAAACCCCATCAAAATAATACACTAAATTAAAGAATAACTGTATTACTTCTATTTAAAGAATTATTGTTGACTCCACTTTACCACAAAACGTTCGATGGTATTAGGCAATTTAGGCATCCAAATGAATGCCAATGATGCCGATGTGACACGGCAGAGGAACGTGTAAAATGGATCCGTAATATTTGAATGGGAAACATTTTTATTCTGCATCATATTCACCATCCAATTGTTTTATGATATGACGAAAGGTATATAGTGTGATCAATATTTTGTTATACTACATAATAATGTCATAATATGATGGGTGATATATATAAAATCATTTGTTTTTCCTTAAATTCATGGATATCGGTTATACTTGACGTTAAAAATGCACGTGCGAAGAGATCGATATAATGACGGTTTTTTGCTCGGGTTTTTATGTCTCATATTTTGATATTACAAACTATACTTAATATAAGTAACATGCTCTTTGTCTTTATATAGTTTTTATAACAAAATTTTCATTTCCACTTTTAATGTATGCAACTAATGCAACTACTAAATAATATTGTGTATTTTTCTATTTATTTTAGGTACAGTATTAGTACAAGGCGAGCTTTCCACCGCTTCCTTGGTGGCGGTAAGCGCACAGTCTTCCGCCCCCAGTAGCCCTCCGTCAAGCATGCTTCTATTGCAGACGCAGGTAAGCACCATTTTTTAATGTTATATGATCGATGACTTATGTCTAATATAACACATATAGATACACATGATGTCATAATATCATTTTTCTGAATTAAGTGGGTATACCTATGTATATATGTATACTATACACATAAAAAAGTATGCTGTTTTAATCAAGTTTCTAACTTTTGGACCTAACTTTAAATGGCGTACAATGGATATTTCCTTGCTACAACTTAGATATTTTTATACTTAATATTTAAACTCAAATGGGAGACAAATCACATTAAAAAAAGGAATATTACATGTTTACGAAACACATGGCATAAAAAATTTGGTCTTTCAGGAATTTTAACCGCAACCAATGCTTATATCCACTACTCCATTAAGGATATCAGAAAATTATTACAATTTTCTGCCCAAATATTTAGATATGAAATAATAACGTAATTATTAAGTAAAGAATAAAGATTCGTAATTTTATTCACCTTGTACTGTTTCCTTAGAAATATTATATTATTTAATTTCATTATCAAATGAAATTCAAAATTTCATTCCAAAGATTAAATGTTTTTGCAATATTAGTGATGCTGTTTGCGAAAAGTATCTTATTTCTTATTTGTGCATGTCTTCTGTGGATGTGACACTACATCGGAGTGGTTCCATCAAGGCAAGATTCGATTCCTCAACACTTACACTAGTAAAAAAACCCAACATTAACTCACGCGATTCGGGTATTTGATGACCCTAATGCAGAATTAACGGAAGTCGTTGCCGCTGGCGAACTGTTTATGTTGAGGCAGTATGGTGCAAGAAACGAACGTCGTAAGTTGGACTCTGCGTTTACTAACTTTGTACGGGCCGTCTCCAAAAATTCATTCGATTTCGAGGTGCTGCCACTCATTCATTACGTATCTACTTATTGTCAAGTACCGAGCTGGCGGGGAGTTCAGAAACCCCCAGAAGATTATAAATGGCAAAGAACAACTACAGGACTGGACGCAATACGGATCGCAAAGGAACCAGCTGCGTTAAGTAAAACAAGATTTTACTTATTACTTATATTGCTTATACATATTTTTATTTATTTATACTATTTATAAACATATCGTGCATCTGCACGATACACAGCCATTCTGGCATCTGCCAGAATGGCTGTGGACCTGTGTGATTGTGTTCTGGACTGCAGAGTTAAAATATTTGGTTCTGTGTTTACACTGTACTGGGACATCCTGCGAAACTATTCCCGACCAGAATGCGTTAGACGACGACAATGCAGAAGATGCCGAAAACGTTTCCGGTCAGATACAGGACGATGAGGACCAAACAGAAACGCCGAGTTTGCCGATTCTGGCTCAGAATTGATGTCTGAGGATGATGACAACGAAGGCGTCAGGTTTATGACGTCGCAAGCGACTCAAAGTGACATAAATCCCGGTATCGACCGTGATCGACCGAAAACGAACCGATCAATTCTACCTCAAAGGTGGGGTGAAAATGAGTTGAAAATAATATTTTCTTGTATCATGCATGTACAAAAATAATAAATTTGGCGCCTAGGTCAACAATAATAAGGAAATATCGATTTTATGTTATTAAAGTGATAATTAAAAAATGCACATATCGGAGTATGTAAGGACGCGCTTCATATATTCAAAATTGCAAATTAACCCCCCCCCCCCGTTGTGTAGGTTAAAGTGGAAATTTAGGATTGTATTTTTTCGACTAATACAATAGGTACCTAATTTTCTCACTTAGTGGCGAATAATGGTTAAAAAATCAAACAAAATATAATATATTATTTCTATTAGGTGCGATGATAATAATTGGAGCGGCACGACATCAACAGTGACCCTGCGATTGAACGGGTTTTTAAAAACTATATTTATTTGCTTGGCGTAAGTAATGGTACAATTATTTAAGACTTCTCAAATAATATTTTCACTTTTAAAATTATATACAATAATGCAACTACCTTAGAAGGATCCTCAATAGTAATAATAGCATTTTAAAATTTACAGTGTGTTATGCCTAAGGTTTATTTAGATGTTGAGAAACATAGCATTAATATAGATATTAAATTAGGTATTACATTCTTGTAGGTAGGTATATCATTTAAATACTGTTAGTAATGCTTGAAATGTCCTAAATAATTCTTCCAAAAATGAGGTTAAGAGTAGGACTTCTAAAAATCCGATGTTGGCAACAATGTAAAAGTGGATTTTTCAATATTTTGTGAAAAGTCCGTATATTATCGCAAGAAACACTATGTCATAACATCAAAAATACTATTGTTTGTATTTATGTTCTAGTTTTAAACTAAATAGTGTTATTATATTTGAATTAAATATCCTACAAATTTAGTAGAAGTCATCTATTGGAAGCAAAATATACCTACTCGTAACAAATGGCGTCTAAAAATTTTATAGTATATTTAATTTAAATATAATAACGCCTAAAACGAGTACAAAACTATAAACAATAGTATTTATGACATTATGACATAGTCTTTCTTTCCTATACGAAATTTCACAAAATATTGAAAAATCCGCTTTTCTATTCTTGCCAACATCGGATGATTAGAGGTCCTCCTCTTAACCAAGTAGTTCACTAACATTTTCTATATATTAAAAGAAGAATGATAATGTGAAACGTTTTTTTTGTTAGTATCGTTTAACGTTGGATAAATAAAAATAAAATTATATAACATAAGTAGGTCTACATATTATCATAATCTATACAAATAAATAAAAAAAGTGTCTGTAATATCAAAGTAACAACTTTTTACAAACATATTTAAAATGTAAATTTAATATGTTTAAATTC
This sequence comes from Tetropium fuscum, assembly GCA_964058915.1. Classification (NCBI taxonomy): domain Eukaryota; kingdom Metazoa; phylum Arthropoda; class Insecta; order Coleoptera; family Cerambycidae; genus Tetropium; species Tetropium fuscum. Next base: position 132,376 of record CAXKVY010002101.1, read on the forward strand.
ATCTCCAATAAAGTTTATTCAACCCTTCTCAATTATGTATATGTTGTTGTAAATAAAATAATAATTGAAATAGGCTTACCTTGTTAGCAACACTTTGCAGATGAAGACAACACACAACTATCTATCACCAAGCAACTTTTAGATTACGCTCTGACAGTTAAAACATGTCGGTAAAATAGGAAACGAATTTTGCCAGATCGAATTAATGGAATTAATGAATTTGGATCACTGTCTGAATTTGAGTCACCTACCTTACATGATTTATCAAAAAGATTGTACGATTGATCAGAAAGCATTAGGTATTTGAATTTTGGGATTATTATGTTGAATTGGTTGTTTGAGATTAATGTGGGTAATGCTCATAAATGGAAAATGTTATTGAAGTTTTCTAGTTCTAGTCCTCCGATATCTATTCTCTATTCCGTATCTGGAATATTAAAAAAATGTTTTAGGTTGTCTAGATGGACTTTTCGTATATTGTTCGTTTTCTTATCTTGCAAGATGCAAGTTTAGTCTGGGTTAATTTGTTTAATAGTATAAATATGGTCCTAAAAACGGGTTAGCAGTTTTTGATCTTTGAAAAAGCGTACGATTTTTACATATACTTTATATCCGTCTTTGTTTTGTTGTAAAGTTTCTTCGTATCGTCTTAGGTTTTGCTGGTGTACCAGTTCCTTTTCTTTCATTAAGTTTCTTTTGACTAAATCATATTGGGATTGTGTAACATTTTTAAGTTCATCAACATAATGTTCGTATTGCTTATGTTGTACATTTAAAGAAAATGGGTTGTCAGCGTTGGTTTTTCCTAGTAGAAGTTCATGTGGATTAAATATGGTGGCTGAGTGTGTAGAATGATTGTGTGCAATAACGCATTGTTTAATTCTTGTTGGATTTTTGATTAATATTGTTACTCTATAGTGTTCTATGACGGTGGAGTGGAATCATTCAATTATTCCATTCGACTTGTGGTTTTGTGGGGTAGTTATGTGATGCTGAATATCATATAGTCGAGCGAGGTCCTTTATTAGTCCATTATCGACCTCAGTTCTTCCATATGTAGTACCATACAGACTGTAATGCATAATATAAGTGTGAAGCGCATTATATAGCATTTTTTATTTTTATTTCATACATCATTCCATATTTTATAAAGGCATCTATAACTGTTAAAAATTTCATAAATTTCAAAAGACATCTAAACACGTGTGGTTTGTTGGTTCTGAATAAATAAATATAAGCATTACAAAGTTCGACATATAGTTCGTCACTTCAATTTATATAGTAATTTTGTTTGGGAGCTAGGTATTCTTTCATCTAAGCTTGAATTTTTATTATATTTTTGGGAATGTTTATAAGGTATATCCTTTTCTTATCATAGGTACGCATATACTTTTGTCGATGGTTCTGTTATATTAGATAATTCTGTAAACCATAATTGTTTGCTTGTGATTTCTATAGCATCTTTTGTTATTGGGGTGGTTTCTTGTGAGTCTAATTGCGAGTGAATTGTTTGATTACTTTCTCTGTCGGGTGGTGGGATGTTTGCAGGTGGTATTTCTATTGGTATATCTGTTTCTGGCATATGTAATATCTTGTAATATTCTATCATTTCACTAGGTGTAGGTGATTGAAAATCTCTCGATGATCCTGCGATGGCGATTATTGAATGATCGATGGATATATTTGTATACGTGATATATTTGTATAGCTGTTACATTGTCTGTTTTCTTTTCTGTGAACTATTTCATGATTATATTCCTCTAATATAAGTTTCCAACGGGTTGGTCTAGCATTACACTCTTTTATGTTGGCTAACCACAATAAAGGTTTGTGATCAGTCACTATTATTATTTTTCTATATATAGCCTAACTACTCATCCAAAACTATAGTCAAATGTTATTTTTCTGTACTATATTTTCTATCAGCTTCGTTGATTGTTCTCGAAGAATAACATATGGGTATTTAGATATATAGATTTCTTTTTGGTAATTAATTTGTTTTTGTTTACATAATTTGTTTTTGTTTACGTTAATTTGCTTTTAAATCTTTTCGAATATTCTTTCCAAATAATCTTCCAAATTTCAACTTAAGTAAAGAATAAGTAAAACTTGTAATTTTTGTGTGTATTAAAAGTTTTTGATAATTTTATGGTTACATTTTCTTGTATGGTTACACTTTCTCATTATTAGCATTTTGCTGTATGGTTGATAATGTTGCGGTCTCCAAAAGTTTGGTTTGTTGAGCCATTGGTATGGTCGATGTGATGGATTAAAATTTGGTCTTGCATTAAATGTTAGTAAAATAGGTCTGGCATTAAAGTTTTGCAAAATGGGTCTTGCGTTGAATATTGATATATTCGGTCTGTGTCTAGGTTGAAAATTCTGGTGTGACTGGAAATTCGGATACATATTACGTACTAGAGGTTGATTTGTGTTCAGTGTACCATTAATACGTTTAATGTAATTTAAATTATTTTCTTTTGAAATTATATTAATCGCTTTATCTAGCGTGTCTGGGTTTCTGCATCTAACTATTAAGCTGTATGGTTCCTTGACTCATTTTGTGAAAGTTTTAATTGTTAAAGCTTTGTACAACTGCGTTTTTTCTTTTCGTAGTGGTTCATCAGATCTGTACACGTTGAATTTACACGTGATGTTAAAACGCTTAGAATATCTTGACAACGTTCTCCAAATTTTAGTGCATTTTCATTTTCTTGTTTCATCAATATTAAATCTTACATCTGCGTCTCGTTGATCTCCAAACGTAAATAATATGGCTTCTTTTAATTCCGGCTATACTTTTAAATTTCTGACAGATATTGGTTGTGCAGCTCTTCCAACTAATTTGTTTCTTATATGTGCTATAAGAAATGAATTAAAGGCATAATCAGTTGGTCTACCTATTAAGTTTAGTACGTTTTAGCAAGCGACTATGAAGTTAGAAATCAAAACTTGGTCTCCATTGAACGGTGGAACCATGTCCAAATAATGTTTGTTGGTTGCGACATTTTCGTTGGATTTGGTGTGGATAATTATATTCTTCGTTGAGTTGGTATATTTTGAAATTGGGCAGCTAATGTTTCAAAATATTCGTCGGGGTTTGGCATTAAATATAATTTTGGATACAAGAATAAGTTTTGGTTGGTATGTTTAATAAATCACTTTATTTTAATCGTCGTTTTAAATGTTACACGATTAATTACAACGAGGGACGTACCTGAATAAATAAAGCAAGTGCTCTATCGTAATAATGTGGAACTATTGTTAGCGGGATAGTAGATTTTAAGCTTTATTTTAACACCTTATAATTAAAAGCATATATATATATATATATATATATATATATATATATATATATATATATATATATATATATATATATATATATATATATATATATATATATATATATATATATATATATATATATATATATATATATATATATATATATATATATATATATATATATATATATATATATATATATATATATATATATATATATATATATATATATATGCTACAAACCCAAGATTACTTTTCACAAAACAAATATGAATAGCAAAGAATTTCAAAGCTAATAATAATATATATATATATATATATATATATATATATATATATATATATATATATATATATATATATATATATATATATAATCTGTATGTGGTTCGCATTATAGTAAAATTTGTTTCATATCCGTAAAATCTTCTCCGATGTCGGGGACGAAAGTCGACCAAATCTCAAAATTTCACTTTTTTGGAAAAATTGACAATTTTTGGAGGGCTGTCTCTTGGTAACTATTATACATACAGGGCTGGTTCTGGTCTCCAATTATATCAAATTTAATCTCCTTTAAAAATGCAATAAAATATTTTATGAACAAACGCATAGTTTAGAAAATATTGTGAAGAAACCGAAATAAGTGCGAAAATTTCGCGGTTTTTCGAGTGCTGCGAAGTTAGCACAGGTCTTTCGAAGCTGCAAACTTGGATATACACTACTAGTAATGGTCCTAACAACATATTAAAAAATCAGAACTAGCCGTTAGTTTGGGATTTTAGCGATTTTTAGCGACTGGCCTATTAATAACTTCATGATAAATATATCTTCCAAATAATTACACGATATAATTAATATGTAATAAAAATTATAATATATGCATATTCAATTAAATCCTCTTATTTGGTTACTCATATGGGTATCGCTATGTGAGCTGTAGAAGAGTAAAATTGTGGGGAGAAGTACATTTATATTTTAAGAAACATTTCTCTCGGTACCTATTTTACGAAACAGGTTTATTATAGGATGGAAATAAAACCAGTTGCATTAATGTGTACGTAATACCTATAATAATGATGATAGCCGAGGACAAAATTACATTTACAAAATTGTTAATAGAGTGGTTAAGATAAGTAATCATATAATTGTACTACTGTACATATCACTATTGAGCTACTGTTCCGTAGTTTAAATAAATTAATTCAAATTGATATAGCTCATGAAAAGTTTGGATCAAAATACTTGACAATTGTACATTTATCTATTACAATTGTACATGGTAACTCGCGGACCTCCCGGACTCGCGGCAGAGTGACGATCACTTGGATACCGAGCGCAGGCCGGGACCAATGGATTATGACACTGCCAAAAGAGTGGTAACGTTTGAGAGGGTAATCTGGTCTGTCAAGACCTTTCCCCCTTTCACATCGCACGGTAGGGACGGAATTTACCCGGCCCTGCTACAACATGGATTAAGCACGCTAGCGCTATTCCTCGTCAGGACATTCAGATCCTGCTTGGCGCGGAGCTACGTTCCCTCGTTATGGAGGGAAGTGAAAGTTGTGTTTATCCCAAAAACGGGACGATCATACTATACCAACCCAAAGTCATTTAGGCCAATCATTCTTACGAGTTTTCTATTAAAGACACTAGAAAGGCTTATTGACCGATACTTAAAGGAGGAACAACTTGTAATGCGGCCTCTTCACGCACATCAGTACGCATAAGTACCAGACTGGTAAATCGACTGAAGCAGCTTTACACCACCTTGTTCGGAAGATAGGACACTCGAAAATAAACGAGAGTCACTTGGTGTTTTCCTAAACATAGAGGGCGCGTTCGACAACACCCCCTTTGATGTCATTTGTCGCTCCTTAGCTCAGCGTGATGTGGAGCCTTCCCTATTAGCTTGGATCCGATTTATACTTTCGCAAAGGAGCAACCAAGCAGAAATGCATGGTCATAAACACACAGTGGCTGCATAGTCAGGGCTGCTAGTCAGGGCTGCATGTTCTCTCCCCTCTATTGTGGAGCCTTGTAGTGGACAGCCTACTGTGGAAATTAAATGACGCTGGTCTGTATGCACAGGCATATGCTGATGATTTGGTCATTCTATGCAGTGGAACCAGGGACAACTTGCGTGGCTCTATGGCTAGGGCCATACGAATAGTTGAAAACTGGTGCCAAATAGCTGGCCTAAGAATAAACCCAAAGAAAGCTCAGCTTATGCTGTTCAGCAAAAAGAGGAGCCAAGAAAATCGACCAGAGAATATTATTGTCTCTAGTATGGTCCTCAATTACCACCAGGCTGTGAAATATCTGGGTGTTCACCTTGATGCTAAACTGTCTTGGCATGATCATATATCATGCAAGATCAGGAAAGCAACGTGTACACTGTGGACGTGTAGGAGGGCCTTTGGTGGAAGCTGGGGTCTTAATCCCAAGGTTCTCCACTGTCTCTACTGCACCATTGTCAGACCTATTTTAACTTACGGTGCCATTGTGTGGTGGCCTTGTGTTGAAAGAAACTCGACGAACAGGCAACTGAACAGGGTCCAGAGACTTGCGTGTTTGGGGATGACTGGGGCATTGAGAACGGCTGCCACCAGAGCTTTGGAGGTGCTAATAAATCTCATGCCACTACAATTTTTTATTAAATTGGAAGCCATGCGTGCTGTATATAGACTGCGTACGCTGGACCAACTACAGGTGTGCTCTTTTGGGCACTCTCGCATGTGGAACTGGGTCACCGAGCGATGCCCAATCTTACTCATGAGTGGTGACCATATTTCCCACTAAACTATATCCCTCGAACTTCCTGGAGGTCGTAATCCCTGACCGCGAGTGGGGGATAGAGAACGCCCCGACTGTAGTCCGCAACGGGTTCAACTGGTATACGGATGGATCCAGGGCAGATGGAATGTCGGGTGCCGGAGTCTTTTCCGACTCTGATCAAATAAGGAAATACTTTGCCCTGAGAGCACATGTCTTCCAGGCCGAGTTGTTTGCGATTCTATCTTGTGGGCTGGAGCTGCTAGCCGGCCCACAAAGGACTGGTAGAATCAATATATGCTCCGACAGTAGAGCCGCCATCTTGGCACTTAGTGTCGTTGAAGTGCGCTCAAAACTGGTTCTGGAATGCAAGACCTTCCTCGATACGCTCTCTCGGAGGAATAATGTACGCCTTGTATGGTTCCCAGGACATGCTGGTGTACCGGGAAACGAGAAGGCTGATCAGTTGGCCAAATTAGGCACTTTAGAGACACCTACTAGGCCTGAACCCTTCGTAGGGATCTACAGAAGCACAGCGGTTCTCTCAATGAAGACTTTAGCCCAAAAAGTGTTTCAACATTGTTGGACAACTGCCCCAGGCATGAGGCAGGCTAAAGAACTTATATCTGGTTCCGACGCTGGGAGGACTAGACACCTGCTGGAACTAAGCAGATGTAATTTAAGAACAGTGACTGGCTTACTGGCCGGTCACTGCCACCTAAGACGACACCTTTACATAATGGGTCTTCTGGAAGACCCTGAGTGTAGGGGATGCTTGGAAGATGAGGAAACAGTGGGGCATGTTCTGATGAATTGTCCCGCTTTCCTGCATACACGCATGCGACACCTGGGACAGCCGATGGTGATACCCAGGGACCTTAGAGAGCTATGTCCTAGCCGTCTAGTTGGCTTCATTAAGTCAACTGGACCAACTAAAGCTCTCGAAAGGCGGGACGTGACGGGCCCATAGTGAGGCCTATACGTCATAAGGGCAGAGCTCCCGCCAATCTAAATCTAATCTAATCTAAATATAGCATGGTAACTTGTAGGAGCAAAAAGTCACATGTATGTCAGCAAACAAAACAGGTGCAACAATGTAGGGTGGTAACTATTGACCAACCTCTCATGGGAAGTTAACCAATTTTAACGTAAAATGTGTCTTTCAAAAACTCTCCCAGAAGAGTAATTCAATTAGGCGCATTAACAATATTAGGCTCTATTAGCAACAAAAGCAGCATTCGCCTCCTTAGGCATCTTAGAATCACAAGATATAATAGATATCTCCGCGCCGCTAGGCACAACAAAATTTAGTTGCCATAGAGTTCGCCCTTAAAAACAGTTTCGAACTTTGTGGCAGGTCATAACATACAGATAAAAGGAGTGGTAATTTTTTTAATCCTTGACTAATATTTGACAGAATAGACCAATTATATTTAGAAAATGGAGTTTTGACTTGCTTCTTTAAATGCGTATTATGCATATATGCATAATATACAAGAAAACTAAACTATCTACTAGCATATTGCTTCATTGCTTGTGTGGTGTGTCAAGTGTGTTATTGTGTCACACACCCTGTGACTGTGTTACATTCATTATTCATTATAATAATTCTCAGTCTTAGTTGGCTGACTATAAAGTACATTTATCTCAAGTGGAATAGTTTGGATTACAGATTACAGCTTCTAAATACGTAAGTATAAGTACTCCTGCTTCAAATGATTTTGTATCTCTTGGTAGTTAAATATAACTTAGATGTGCATAACCGCTATACAGGGTATGAAAATAAAAAAACAGGTACCAGAAAATGAAAACAGGTTACAGGGTACCAATTTGTTGCTTTCCTTTGCCGATACATAAATTATATATACATTCTCACACATTACTACTTGGAAAAAATACTAGCATTACATGATTACAGAAGATATTACTGAACAGGATGGACCAAGGGATAGATCAAGTGTTGGCGTGGACTGTGATCCAGTTTATAGACGATGCAACTGTGGAAGCTGTTCCTTCCACGTGGATGAATTCAAGGGGATTTATATGTCATGGCCATCGTTTGCAAAATCGAAGTTACTCTTTGAAATAAGAAAAATGTGAATCTTAACACCAGAATAGGCACTTTTGGTAAGTATTCATATCATTAATTTTTATACCATTGTTTAAATAATGGGTTGCTAACGTTAAATTGAGAATTATATCTTTATCGCCACGGCAGTTATATATTTTTTTCTTTATTTTTCAGATTATTACGTGATAGCTCGAAGCAAGGCCAAGGTTGCAGAGGACATCATCAGTAACCTTAACTCAGCATGTGAAAATAATAATTACAGAAGAAAACGTATCATCACTAAATGAAAGCCAGTTGTCAAGTCCTCCAAAAATCAAGAAATTCAAACCAAAGGTTGGTAGACAGATGATTTTTTTTGCAGAAAAGTTCGGTTAATATCGTTCCTGTTGTTTTGTATGTATCTACTACATTATACTCATAATTTTTACTCGATTTGTATCAGCTGTTGTGATCTCAGTAACACTGCCACCTAGGAGGGTAAATTGAATGATAGAGACCTGACTACCGTTATGGCAACATTTTAGACAATTTAAAATCCAATGTTTATTTATAAAACTATTGTGTAACATATAACATTAACTGCACCACTTTTCAAGGGCGTAACCTGTATATTCCCTTGTAATCTGTAGGTATAACGTATAATATGTATATGTATATCTAAAAAATATAAATGAACATAAAATGTCTTTTTACTTTTTAGATTCGATGGAACAATCGAATCCACCAAAGACTCACAACACCATTCAGACATACATGGTAAAGGGGGGCACCCGATCGCAGGAGTCACTTACAAAAAAAATGGTTTTTTGTAAAAAAAACAATATATTTTATAACTTGTGTAGTAGTTTTATTTTATTTCATATTCAGAATAAAAATTCTATATAAAAACATCTTTACACGACATCTTAAAGTCGTTTCAATAAGACACCTCAAAGACGTTTGAGTTTTGTAACAATGAATGTCTTAAAGACGTCTTAAGGACGTATGAAGGCGTATATAAGACGTCCATAAGACATCTTGAATATCTGAACCAGGCATCTTCTAGACCTCAGATATCTGTGTGCTGTTTGGGAACTATCATCGCTCTGTAGGAGCAATAAGGAATCATTGGCAGTAATAATCTCTTAACTATTATAAAAAGTAGTCTCTGTAGTAAAGTAATTTCAGTAATGGCTTAAAAAATACCTCGTAACTTTGTACCGGGTCGTAATTTGTAAATAAAGGTAGTGTTACATTTTTTTTACATCCCTAAATTAATATATAATGATATTTTATTCTCAAATCTACAGCGTAGTAACTTATGGATTGAATTTGAAAAATATTTAAAAAATTAAATGTCAGCATGTGCCAGCATAACAATTCAGCGTGTAAATTCTGCATGTACCCTCATACAAAACACTGCTCATATAAGGGTGTTGAATCCACGTGTGATGTTTAATTTAAGCAACAATGAACTAAACGCCATAAAATTAATATTGCACGGTTGTAAGAATGATATATAATTCATGAATATTTATTCATGTAACGATATCTAGACATGTAAATTTGAGAAATTGCATATTTTTTACGATATTACATATCCATCTCTGTAGTATTAGTATTTGAAAATGTTTTCTGAAACAGCGGCAGGTATGTTGGTTACGGTTGCGACACTTAACAATTATCCTGCTGGTAGCTACATAAACATTTAACGTAACGACAGTCGACAGTGGATCTGAGCCACTGGTAAGAATTCGAAGGCTGAATGACATACCGGCGTCCGGCATTGCATGGCACTAAATAAATAGCTTTCCGCAATGTTAGTGTAGACACATATATAACCCAGCACAAACTATTTAGTTAGCAATATACACTGAGAGACTTTAAAATTCCGAGACTGAATTAGAAGAATACCTAATATATTTCTCAATTTTGAACTACTTTTACTCTATTACTTGTACCTACTTGTATTAATATTTATATTAGCTTTGAAATTCTTTGCTATTCATATTTGT
>CAXKVY010002101.1:147500-168963 GCA_964058915.1 Tetropium fuscum
ATCAGTTTTCGGCCATGTTTATATTCGGCGTCGTTGCGCACTCTATAGAGTCGCGACGCATGTGAAATATTCTACCAATGAGGTAGGTCTAGTTGACCACGCCTCTCCGTGATCCAAAAGTTGCCTTCCCCTGTCTATATTGCAAACATTTTAAGGTAGTAGAACCCCGGTTCCTAGTTCCTACTACTATCTACGAACGGCATTATATAAGTAACGATATCGGTCGTTGAATTTAAGCGAGTATTATTAGACATCAGTCTCGATCAAGATCGAAACAACTAAATATAATGCGCTGTGAGCTGCTATTTATGGATACATGTGTAAAGTGTCTAATTGTTTCAGACTCAATTTGGTTCGAGCAGTTTTGCGGATCTACTGAATGCACCGTTTTCGGACGACCCGAGCGGCGTTTTACCCACTGAAGAACTCGATCCTTTTGCGGACGTAGCAATTCATTCACAACCTTCTTCTCCTGCACCACTGCCTAGTTTTCAAGAAACTTATTCTACTCGTTATCAAACACCACCGTTCAAGATGGATGAAGAATGTTTCAATGTGTCATATCATCACCCTCATCATGTAGCTACTCCACATCATTATGATTACCAGCAGTTGCAGTATAATACTGCGGCTAGTTCTTATTATCCGCCTCCTCAGACTTGTACTCCAAGCTTCGATACTTTAGTATCTCAAGAATCGTACTCCCTACCGACTTACCAAACTACCACATCAGAGTTGCATGTAAGTACAGCCCTAAGTCCAAGACAAAGGCGTGCCTCTTTGCCCTTGCAAAGATCTGAGTCCACAAGCAGCAGCGAGAGTCCGAAATTAAGATTAGGCCCCACACCTTCAGTTTGTTCCTCGGCTGCTAGTAGTCCAGGAGGTGCACCAGATCAAACTATGACGTCGAAAGGCCCGACACCTTCATCGCCATCACAGTTATGTGCGGTTTGCGGAGATACCGCTGCATGTCAACATTACGGAGTTCGAACGTGCGAAGGATGTAAAGGATTCTTCAAACGCACAGTACAGAAAGGATCTAAATACGTTTGTCTGGCAGATAAGGCATGTCCTGTTGATAAAAGAAGAAGAAATCGTTGCCAATTTTGCAGATTTCAAAAATGCTTAGCCGTGGGTATGGTTAAGGAAGTAGTAAGAACAGATTCTCTCAAAGGAAGGAGAGGACGGCTGCCCTCTAAACCTAAATCTCCACAGGAATCTCCACCAAGCCCCCCAATATCTCTTATAACTGCATTAGTTCGTGCACATGTAGATACAACCCCCGATCTCGCTAATTTAGACTATTCTCAATATTTAGAGCCAAGTCCAATTGAACCAGTTATTTCGGAAGCAGATAAAATCCAGCAGTTTTATACCCTTTTAACCACATCTGTAGATGTTATAAAAAACTTTGCCGACAAAATACCTGGCTTTCAAGAAATATGTTTTGAAGACCGAGAACTATTATTCCAGTCGGCTTCCTTAGAATTATTTGTGTTACGACTAGCTTATCGAACCCATCCCAATGATACTAAGTTGACTTTCTGCAACGGTGTAGTATTGGATATTCAACAGTGTCAGCGTTCATTCGGAGAATGGCTGCATGCAATTATGGAATTCAGCGCAGGATTACATTCAATGGAAATAGATATTTCTGCATTTGCGTGCCTTTGTGCCCTCACTTTAATTACTGGTAAGTCATTTACTTTTCTAATTATATTTATTTATTATACTGAATAACCTTTATGTCGACGTAGTCATGTCCTGCAAACAATATATTCAGTCATACAGTTAACCTTTTTTTTTACCAATTAGTATCTACCTTTGTCAACTTTTTTTATTTTACTAAATTTTTAACTCTGGATTAACATCAGCTAGTTATATAATCTGAATTCAATTTGGGGATATGGTATTTGTGTAAAAATACCTACTTAAAAATATAAAATTTATTAATCTGTTCATTGAGGCACTCTGAATGCTTCGCCGTCTAGGAAAAATTTTGCTTTATTATTATAGCTTATATAACTTTTTATAACTCACACTATACGTGTCAAGGTACAGTACTCACTCCTATTATAAATGATCAGGTGTAAAGTATTATCTAAAATGTCATTTAACTGCGAGTGGTTAAAGCGAGTGGTTAAATTTCATGCGCTGGCGGTTACTTTTTTAACACGCCTATATTAGCTTCACCTGTATGTATGTATGTAATTTTAAACGAGATTTTCACCAACTTCAAAAGGTCAGATTAAACTGAAACTTTGCACACTTATCAAGGGCCAATGAGAATCCAATAATTTGACAACTTTGTCCCAACGCCCTTACCAGGATCATCAAAAACCAAGATATAAAAAATGTCTCGCATTGGCGCACCCGCCACAATATAGAATCTAATGAAAGTCATATTCATTAAATCTCGCACCACATAACACAAAAAATTATCTTTTTCATAGCAGAAAGTAAAACTAATCAACATATTTTTTTAATGAAAAAAAATGTAGTTTAAGAGAACTAAACATGCTTGAAAGAAAACCGAACTAAATAGTAAAAAAACTAAAAAACAAGCTTTTGTAGCAAACCGCACTAAAAATTAAAAAATAAATTATAGTTTAAAAAAAGGTAAAAATCACGCTATAAAGGGAAACCGAACTAAAAGGTAAAAACTATTGTTTAACTATTAAGATTTTTTAAAAAAGCGTGGGGTGCATGATATCAATGAAATATTTATAACAATTGATATTATGCACCCCACGCATTTTTACAAAATATTAACAGTTAAACATTATTTTTTACTTTCTAGTTGCGTTTTCCATGTAAGCGTGTTTTTTTAGTTTTCAATACTATAATTTATTCATATGATAGTTTTTCATTCTCTATGGGATTATTTCTCTTAGTTCCGTGTATTAATACATATAACTTTCTCATGCTAAATTGTCAGACACAAATTGGTGTCAGATACAAAACACATTTTAAATAATAAATATCTATTTGTGATATCACAACAACTATTATAATTATGATTATTTTTTTCGCAGGATCGCAAACCAATCAGAACATCCAATTTGGTTAAGTTAACTTATATACTATTCATAATATACGATTATATATAGAGTAATATAGAGTAATATATATATATATATATATATATATATATATATATATATATATATATATATATATATATATATATATATATATATATATATATATATATATATATATATATATATATACATATATATATATATATATATATATATATATATATATATATATATATATATATATATATATATATATATATATATATATATATATATATATATATATATATATTATCTATTTATTTTTAAATGGTTTATCGTGGGATGGTAGCAAATAAAACGATTATAAAATCTTACTGTTTCGGTCCCTTTTTGGGCCTTCTTCAAAAGAAGATTTTATTTTGACGTAATTGACATGGGTAAAAATTACAGTTTTAATTAATTTTTAAGGTTACTAGACTTCTATTAGTATCATATGGAAGAGCAGTCAAGAAATCCTATGAACTTAGGCATATTTTATATTTTATATGCCTAAGTTCGTAGGGTACCGCCGAAAGATTATAATCAGTGTTTTATTTGCTACCATCCCACGAGATATATATATATATATATATATATATATATATATATATATATATATATATATATATATATATATATATATATATATATATATATATATATATAATATATATATATATATATATATATATATATATATATATATATATATATATATATATATATATATATATATATATATATATATATATATATATATATATATATATATATATATATATATATATATATATATATATATATATATATATATATATATATATATATATATATATATATATATATATATATATATATATATATATATATATATATATATATATATATATATATATATATATATATATAAAGGGTCCGCCATATATATATATATATATATATATATATATATATATATATATATATATATATATATATATATATATATATATATAAGGGTCCGCCAATAAGCGCGCTCGATCTTTAAAATGAAATAAAGCAAGTTGTGTGAGAGGTATAAATGAAATTTATTTTTTGTTTGAAAGAGTATTCGAAGGCATTATGTATGGAAAATAATATCGGTCAAATGTCCACCTCGGCTTCGCTGGGTGGCGCGCATACGAGAAGTCCAATTTTCAATGACTCTTTTTGAGGGCATCAGTGTTTTGTGGTTGGTTTGCGTAGACCTGTGATTTAAGAAAACCCCACAAGAAATAGTCTAGTGGGGTTAAATCGCACGATCTCGGTGGCCAGTTGATGTCGCCTCCGCGCGAGATAACCATTCCTCCGAAGCGCTCGTGCAGAAGATCCATTGTGGCGCGCGCTGTGTGGCTCGTAGCGCCGTCCTGCTGAAACCACATATCCTCGACATCCATATTGTCGATTTCATGCCAGAAAAAGTTCGTTATCATGGATCTGTATCGTTCGCCGTTTACCGTGATGGACACACCATCGTCGTTCTCGAAGAAATACGGCCCGATGATGCCTCCGGCCCAAAATCCACACCAAACAGTTACCTTTGCTGGGTGCATTGCGACCTGGTGGACCTCCTGTGGATTGTTCTCGGCCCAATAACGGCAATTCTGCTTGTTGACATTCCCATTTAACCAAAAATGTGCCTCATCGCTGAAGATGATTTTGCGACCAAAATCGGGGTCGACTTCCAACTGCTCTAAAGCCCAATCAGCGAAGATACGGCGCTGTCTATGGTCGTTTATTTTGAGCTCTTGTGTCAGCTGGATCTTGTACGGATGCATGCCCAAATCCAGATGCAAGATTCGGCGAAGTGATGTTTCCGAAAGGCGGAGTTCCTGTGCGCGACGTGAAATTGACTATCGCGGATTTTCACGCACACTATCGCGCACAGCGGCGACATTCTGGGCAGATCGGACGTTTCGACGACGCGTCGGTGTTGGCTGATTGTTCACCGAACCGGTTGCCTCGAATTTGTTAATCAAACGACGGATAGTCGACTCAGCAGGACGATCAATTGCACCGTAAAATTGGCGGAGCGCGCGGAACGTTGCTCGAACCGATGAATGATTTTCGTAATAAGTTTTAACGATTTGCACATGTTGCTCGCGGCTGAATTGGTTCATGGTGATTTGTGAAGATACACTGAATAATAACAACTACGTTTGCCAACTCTACCACAAACAACATGGCCGCCATGAGCTGTCAAAGATCGAGCGTCCCTATTGGCGGACCCTTTATATATATATATATATATATATATATATATATATATATATATATATATATATATATATATATATATATATATATATATATATATATATATATATATATATATATATATATATATATATATATATATATATATATATATATATATATATATATATATATATATATATATCTCGTGGGATATAGATATATATATATATATATATATATATATATATATATATATATATATATATATATATATATATATATATATATATATATATATATATATATATATATATATATATATATATATATATATATATATATATATATATATATATTGTGAAAAGTAATCTTGGGTTTGTAGCATTTCATTACATAGAGAAACAAGCAAATAGACGAATAATAAGGAAGACACACTTACCAGTTGTATATCTGGACATACACACGGAAACGAAACACTTAGAAGTTGTACAAGTTCTTGAAGGTGAAAGAACTTGTACAACTTCTAAGTGGTTCTTTTCCGTGTGTATGTCCATATATAAAGCTGGTAAGTGTGTGCAAATAGACGAATAATAACGTCTATTTGCTTATTTCTCTATGTAATGAAATGCTACAAACCCAAGATTACTTTTGTCAAAACAAATATGAATAGCAAATAACTTCAAAGCTATAAAGCGGATAAATTCAATATTTCTTAAGACTTACATTTCTATTTAAAATCCTCGGACACTTCGATCTTCATTGTTACTTCCGCTTATTTTGATATAATATACAATAAGATGGCGCGCTCTAGGTGTTCCGGATGTGACGACATAATTTTTTTAAATGGCAACAATATATTTTTCCAGCAGATTCTTGTAGACGAACTATTTGTGAGTTCGGCAATATAGCCCAATTTGTATTTATTTTGAGAAACAGAGGTCTAAACGAATTAATAAAAATTTAATCATGACAACTCTACGAATACACAAAAATACCATACTGCTGCATGGAAAACAATTGGAAGACGCAATATTGTTCAAAAACACATTTAATTTAATACGAGCAAAATATTAATAAGAATACAGTGAACAATGAACAACTTAATTCAAAACTAAGAGTAGAACGTAGTAAGAAACAAAGAACAAAACAACGAATAGATGAAAAAGAATAGAAACGTAGGTATAAATAAATATTAATCTAAATTAGATGTTCGAAATTTCGACCGTTCTCTGAAGCGCAACTCCAAACGATTGAATGTTTCCGCCCACACATTATTTAAAACAATCGGAGACACTGCTCTTATGTGGTGCCGTATTCGTTCCTTCAGTTCTTCCATATTTCTCGGGTTTGGAGAGTAAACTTTGCATTTCAAGTAACCCCGAAAGAAGAAATCCAATGGGGTTAAATCAGGCGATCAAGCAGGCCATTCCACCACACCTCATGTAAATATTGACGGACATTTACTGCATAATCAGGGGGTGCTCCCTCTTGCTGATATTAAATTTCATTGTATGGATCGTCAATATTTGGGAACAATAGGGCAAGTGCGGGAGTTAACTCGTTGCGGAGAAAATCTAAATAGTGTCTCCGGTAATATTGAGCCATTTATTCGACGTCTCAAAAAATAGGTATAGTCGTTTTTAGTTATCTTAATTAAGTAATATTGTGTATACTATGAAAGAAGAGAAAAAAATATATTACAATTAAAACAGTTAATAAAATAGTGAAGCAAATGTTATCTCAGATCTTTAGGATATAAGTCTGTGGCGTATTTTAAAGAATATTGGCTTTTCTTTTCAGAGAAAAATAACAGACGTTTCCTTTGTGACCAACCTCACTCACATCGGAAGTAAGAGAATAGCTTTTTTTCGAGAATATAAAAGGATATCCGATGAAATTATAAGCAGATATCCAACGCAATTTTTGTACCTTGACGAAACATGGATTTTTGCGAAAGGAGGATTTAAAAGAACAAGATAACAGTGTAAAAAGTTGTAAAACAGGCACACAGGAAATGGTAAGCGTTTTGTTGTAGCATGTAGCAGTTGGAACTAGGCGTAGATTCATGCAAGATCTCGGAGGAACTGATTCCAAATCTTACTGAGCGATAGTGATGATGGATAATACACCCTATCATAGTTATTTGGAAGAGGCAATTATTCCTACTGCTTCCTGGAATAAAACAAGACTAAAGAATGTCTTTCTTGTAAAGGCATAATATTTTCGAAAGATGATGTGAAATTTGATCTTTTAAATGTACGCAATTAGTACAAACAGATCCCGAGATATGCCACAGATATAGATGAAGTCCTAAAAAAACATGGTTATCAAGTATTGCTAATATTAATATATTTTCAATAATGTCTAACTGTACTATTCAAAAACAGAGCCGAGAATTCATGATAAACCTAGAATAAATACTTCAAGAGCGAAAAAGAAAATAATTATATTAAATAATATTATATTGTCATCATTGCCAATATAATCCAATAGAATTAGTGTGGAGCATTTGTAAAGATTATTATGATCGACATATTGGTAAAGTTGGTTACAGACACAAACAAGTTTTAGAAATGTGGCAAGACTTTGGATCAAATTACTCCAGATATTTGGGAAAATTATGTTAGACATGTAGAAGATATTGTAAACAAAGATTGGGACCGTGAAGTACCTACGTTACGATGAGGTTGAACCGTTAATTATTAATTTGGTTTCAAGATCTGGAGATGATGATAATGACGACGATGATGATGAAATTTAATGATTAGCTAGTAGTTTACTTATTTTATTAAACCCACGTTTTTACTTTACCTCATTTTATAGTCATTTACAAATTATTAAATAATCGGTTTTGACATCACAATAAACGTTGTCTTTTAAAATAGATGTTTTCCCTTCGCGTTTCACCTCTAGCTTTACATTTATGCGTTCGGTGCTGTAACGACTGCTGTCTATATGCAGCAATAATTATAATGTTATTGTAATTGATTGAAGTACTTGGTGTTGACCGTGTCGACGATAGAATAAAGTTAATCATCGATGAAAACGAAAAACGTCGATGTTAACCGATAACTCGAAAAAATAATTTGGATTTGTAAATTTCGAAACCCTAAAAAACTTTTGAGAACTTTTGTATTATAGCACATTAATTTCATCCGTGCGATTGTATACGTCATACACGCCACGATAGATGAAAAAGAGTATATTTTATAAGCATTTTTGACAAATGTGCATGCTGCAGTCATTGTAAATGGGAATTTTGCATTATATACCTACACAGATTTGACGTCTTCTTGTTTTTCTTGTATAGACATACGGCACATCTTTTTCTGTTCTTGGTGTCAACATTTGGTGGCTCCTCTAGCGGCGCACTCGCAATTCGGACCATCGTAAGTTTGAGATCTCGTTGGAGGTTGGGTTTGTTCATTCTCCGGGACATGTGGACATTAACCAGGTTTTATTTTTATGTGAGTGATTTTCAGTACCTACTTTCTTCTATGATTCTATTTTATAATAATTGAAATAAAATTAATTTAAATGTAGAAGTGGAATATGTAAACATCTTTGATGATGATTTGGATATATTAGAGATTATTGAAAATGGTTTTCGAGGCGTGTGTTACAATGAAAAAAATATTTTAAACAAATGGACGAGTGTACTTTCTTTCGAAAGTTTAGTTTATATAAGGAAACTGTATTAAACATTGAGCAAATTGGCCACAAATTAGAATACGCGGCTCACGTGTAAGTATTTCACCTCTAAGTCAGCAGTAGTATCATCAACTACCATAGCGCCAACGTCAACGAATTTACCTTTACCACTTGATTACTCTATTGATATTAATAAATCATCTTCTGAAGATTTAATATCCTTTTCTTTAACAGTTGGAAGCCCACTACCAGTTTTGTACAGTTCTCTCCTTTGGGAAGCTACATACCTTCTTAGCAGTTTTTTTTGTTTTCATACCACCATTTCACACATTCTCCGTCTCTTGGGCAAGATGGCCCTAAACTCTTGACTACTATTGGCCCTAAACTATTGTCCTGGGTAACGTTTTCCGAAGCGTATTTTTTCTATTTAGCTGTTACGGCATCCGTCTTTCGATAATATGCTTTATATATGGATGTGACATTTATTAGCAGAGATTTATAATCATTTGTGAAATTGGATGTTCTCGTCCTCTTACTGTTTAGATTCCAGTTTACAATCCTGCCTGCGCCAGTATCTGTATCTGTAATTTGTTCGGAGTGTGGATCAAAGATCCGCTGCACGTAGGTCCCATTGGGCCTATTGTGCTTCATCCGTGAGAGAAATATCTCCCTAGGCCATCGACCAGCGTAGTGTGGTAAAAAAGGTGATGATGTTGCCTAGGGTCGTTTCTCTCAAATTGGCCATAGAAAGCCTAAGTTCCCCGAATATGAATTCTCTAGTCGATGACACGGCGGGACACTTACAAAGTACATGCTCGACCATTTCATCTTGTCACATCATCATCAGTTTATCATGATCAGATTATCAGCATCATCTGCAGATGGATGTGTCACTTTGTCTCATATTATAGAGGTTCTTCCTTACCCGGCAGTGTCTGGTTAGGATTCCTGTTACAAATTGTAGGTTCCCCTAGACATTATCAGATAATGCCTCTCGATGGTCCCCCTCTGGGTTCGGGGCCACAATTGTAGAATAGACCCAGGGTACCTCCTACCTGTCGTAAGAGGCGACTAAGGTGACTGAATGGGACCGCCTAGCCGCTTAGACTTGACCGGTAAGATCTTCAAAGTTATGCTGGGCGGGCGTTGGTGGCACTTGGGTGGATGGATGACCTAGGCAGGCTTGGGCCCGGACTGTGGCGTCTGTGACCTGGGAACATTCAACACATCTGCCGCGGACGCGTGGTCCCAGATAAATGGTAATGAAAACCAGAGTAATTAATCTCGGTAACTCAGAACCATACTATCATACATACAAATTGTAGAGACTTTGCCACCAGGCCACCCGTAATAAATAGGATGGTTTGAAGAAAAGTACTCAAGTAAAAAGGAGGAATGCACAAAGCCTAATGAGGCCAAAGGGCTGTGGTGGAATGGGAGTGTAACACTACACCTTCCACTACACTCCGACCCATATACATACATACATACCTCTCGATGGGATATCTCAAGGGATTTCTATTTCTGGCCAGCTGACAGCTACTTATTTCACCCCATAACGTCTTAAATTTCTTATGGGTGTTTGTCTTTTATTATTTGGAATTCCTCTGCAATTGGCAGTGTACTTGAAGGACCAGGCCCAAGGATTTTCAGGCTGGCTGCTTTCTTAGCCAGTTTGTCAGCTTCTTTATTGCCGTTGCATTGTGAGTGTCCTTTGACCCAAGATAGGCAGATGTTATTCATCTGACAGGCTCTCACAAGGGCTTGGTGGCATTCCCATGTTGACCCTTTAGTTATTTTATAATTTTTCAGCGCCAGTAGTGATTGTCTACTATCTGTGCAGATTCTGATTGTCTTGTCCGTTATTTCTCTGCGAGAAATCTCTTCTGCGGCTATGGTTATACCTGCGAGTTCTATTTGTACTACGTTGGCATTTTTATCCACAGTCCAGTTGTATCGGGGTCGCAGATTTCTGAAATATAAACCACAGCCTGCTCATTCCTTCTTCTTTTGTCCATCTGTGAACACATAGTTTACACCTTCAATAGCGGTCTCATCTTCACCAGTACTTAGTATGGTGTAAGGTTTATCAAACACAAGCCGAGGCGGAATACACCACCATCTATACATGCCTGTAAGGCATGTGTAGATGGTATTCCACCTCGGCTGTCAGAACGATACCCCTTCGTTTTGACAACCTCAGTCCACAGGCGGCGTCTAGTTTGGCCACAGCTCACGTTTTATGGTAGGTAGTATGCCAACGAATTTGAGGCGAGTCATGGTAGTCAAAACCACTTCTTCTAAATGTAGATCTAGCGGTGGAAGACACAGCATTACCTCCATTGCTCTCGTGGGTGTTGTTCGCATAGCTCCGGTTATGCTCAGACAGGCAACTCTTTGTACCTGGCATAGCTTGAGTTTTGCTGTTATTTTTTGACTCTTGGGATACCAGACAATAGCTCCATAGGCCATCATTGGTCTTATGATAGCAGTGTATATCCACATGACCACCCTCGGTTTCATTCCCCAGGTTTTCCGTATAGTTCTGCGACACGGCTCATATGACATGTAGGGCTTATTTATTCTTCTTTCAAGGTGAAGATTGCAGTTTAATTTAGCATCAGAGATTACACCCAAGTATTTCACCTGTGGTGCAAAATTTAATACTGTGTTTAGGATTACGGTCTCATTGGCTCCCGTTTTCTTTTCCTTATGAAGAGTGCCATTGCCGTCTTGTGGTTGACGGATAGGGCATGCTCCTAGCACCAATTTTCGATTTTCTTAGGGCCATCTGCATTCTGCAGTATCATTAGGTCATCTGCGTATGCAATTGTATAGAATCCTTCCATGTTGAGGTGGTTTAGGAGGCTGTCAAGAACCAGATTCCATAGCAGTGGTGACCTCCTTGCGGACAGCTTCTCGCAACCAGTCCTCTTATGATAGTGTCTCCCGCACTCATCTGTACGGCTCTTTGAGAGACCATGTTGGATATTCAGGTGCCCACAATATGAGGAACGTTCTTGTATGATAGGGCCGCTGTAATTTTAGGAAAGGTGGTTTTGTGAAACGCACCTTCTATATATATGAAGACACCCAGGATGGATTCCTTGTAATCCAGAGGTTTCTCAATCCGACTTGCTGCCACATGAAGCGCAGTGTCGGTGCATCTTCCTGGTGGTTGGTTGGGATGCACAGGATTGTTAGTCAATGTTACATGCCTCAGAAATCGCGCACATAGCTTTACCATTGTCGTCAGTAGAAATGAAGTTAGGCTAATAGGATGGTATGCTTTGGGGGTGGAATAGTCCATCCTCCCTGCTTTTGGTATGAACAATACTTTTACTTCTCTCCATGTCTTTGGGATGTAAAGGTGTGCTAAGCACATCTTAAAAATCCCAACCAAGTGCGGCAGTTTATGCAGGCCCCTCTGGAATAGTGCAGGATATATGCCGTCAAAGCCCGGCGATATGAATGGGGAGAAGCAATACAAAGTCATGTATAAAACTGGTTTATTTTGAAATTTTTATCAGTTTTTTTGATATTTTACCGTGTTCTCATCATTTTGTCTGTTTCTATTCGTGTGTATGTGTGTGAGGGTGTGTTTGTGTGTATTGTATGTTGTTGCGTGTGCATTGTGAACATAAGTAATCAATATAGGATATAGACCAATACATCTGTGGATGTGATAGGTTAAATAAAAATAAACATAGATGAGCTCTCACCAACTTAAAAGGATTGAAGTTGCTAAGGTGTTAATTTAGTTAGGTTTATGTATAATATATGTACTGTAGATAAAAACATTACGTCAGAAGTTGTAAAACCAACTGTAGCTATTAATTACTTCACTTTCACAATTTTTATTATGTAACATTTTTATCAGAATAATACATTAATTTTCTGTTGTTCTGGTGTCTGTTCGTCGCTGTCGTACGGAATGTTTCTCCATTCTTAATCTCAGCCTACGCTAGATATATCTCTATGAAACTTAAAACTAGATATTCCGTTTATAGTGCGGCAGCATACATAATCTCGTATGCTACTTAATGCTACAAGCAAATCGTTTTTTTTTTTGTTTTGTTTGGTAGTCCCTCTGGATCGTGACCATTTCATGAAATGCCCCCTAATCATAATTAAGCTAGTAATGGAGTTTCGTTCAGTCCATAAAATTGGTCTCAAAGAGAAATAAAACCGAAAAAACACGAAATAGATGTTAGAGAGGATGCAGTGAAAGTGGGTCAAATAGGGCAAGCAGAAAAATGAGGCGACGACAGCAAAATATTAAATTTACTAGAACCGCGCAGAAACGGGCATTTCTATACAATTACAACAGTTTTAGCACGAAGTGAATCTTTATATTCCCCTCCATTTTTATACTCGAACATGATTTGAAGTACATAAAACTAACTTCTCCTTAGCATCAACGAGAAAAGGTAAAATTGTGATTTTTTTAAGTTAAATAATTTTAATACAAATATATTTAACAATTATTTTATAATTATTATTATTGCTATATAATGTATAATATTTTAGTCATAAATCATATCAATATCGTCAGAGATGTCATCTATGATGTCTTCTAAATCTTGATCCAGTATGAAGTTATCTTTTGTAATATTTTCACACCTCTCTTCATCTGCTTCACATTTGCACTTTTCCGTGCAGTAAATTATATTCCACAAGCATTTGCATGGTGATCGACATTTACCTCGCTCACACGAACAGTTCGTCAGTTCTAGAAGGCTAGTTGGAGCACACAAGGTAATAAATACATAATTTGAGAATAACTGCAATTTGCATCCTTTATCTATCCGTAATTGATTAGCTCTGGAAACATAGGGTGATAGGGCTTCTGTAATTCCTAACAGTATAGATGACTTAACCCAGTACTTAGCTTGTGTAATTTCGTTGTATTGATTTTCTAAAATAGGCTGCTCTAAGTAATATAAAAATATATGAGTACTTATTTCGGTTCTGTAGGTTCCTAGCTTAAAGGGAATGATTTGTGGAGAGATTAGTTTTCTTTACTTCCTGATGCTTCGCCATTGTTATCAGAGACATTTTGTAACAAAGGGTGTTTTATGAATTTCGGTCGTTTAATATGTAATATAGATATTACTGTTGATTTATCAGATTATCAGACAGATATGGTTTTCACGTTTTGTTGAACTACGGCTTCTGGGGCATGCGTGGGAGTCAGCTTATTTCTTGTCACAATATTCTTACAAAGTTTTATGTAGTTGAAGATCTAGTTCCTTTTCTCTAGATTCACTTCGTTTTGTAATAGTTTTCCCTTTCTGTTATCGAGTCAATACTTTCAATTTCAATAATAATTTTTCCTAAATTATTTTTGTTTTGTCTTTTGATTCTCTACGGAATTATTTGGTAAAACTTAATTTAATTCTACATCAAAAGCATCTATTGTATCCATATGACCTTTTATAATACTTATTGGTTTTTGTTATGTTGTGAAGTGAAAACTGTCACTATTATATACCAACAA
The DNA here is from genome assembly GCA_964058915.1 of Tetropium fuscum. NCBI lineage: Eukaryota > Metazoa > Arthropoda > Insecta > Coleoptera > Cerambycidae > Tetropium > Tetropium fuscum. The sequence continues at coordinate 161,934 of CAXKVY010002101.1, forward strand.
CGCATGTGAAAGAAAGTTTATAATATATTTTTTGTGCAACCGGTAGCGAAGTAGGCATTTCGCGTCCTCCGTAGCGGCTGCGAAATTCAATTTCGCGTCCGTTGCCCTCACTGACATTTTCACGATTTGTCAATGAGCGAACCGTCAGTGTTTTATATCGTTGTCATCGAAACGCTGAGACCTGACGTCACCATAAGTATATTATAAACCGTGGCGGCATTTATACCTAAATCCTAACTATAGTTTTATTAGTTACAAAAAATTACAGCCATTCATACGGTTGCACAAAAAATAGTGTGTATACCATGGCCGCGAAATTTTTTTAGCGACCTTGAGATTATTTTGCCTCGGCCTCGGCAATAATTTTTCTCTCGGTACGCGAAAAGGAATTTCGGTGCCTAGGTATGCAAATAATTATTTTACACAAGCGGGCGTAAAATTGTAATTTAAGACCTACTTAACGGGCATAAAGTAAGTACCTAGTACTTATCGGCCCGTGAGTCTGATTTCAGCCAGAGGGCTGAAAAGAAAAATGGAAACGCAAAACGGTTCAACAATCAAATATTAATTTCAAAATCAATTTTTAGTGAAAATTAATGTTAAAATTGCATTTAAAACAATTGCTGACATATACGACAGACGGGATACTCTTTTAATACACATTTTTGTGGGCTTCTGCAAGTAAATTTCTTATTTCCACTGCTTCGTTCCAAACCAAACACTAAACTTCGTTTAGTGCTTGCATTTTGTTGATGATAAAGTAATCAGATCAGAACCTATTTCACCAGAAGTGGATGCTTGAACGTCCTCATTGCATGTTGAATCGTTGTCCGTTCCCACAAGAATTGTCTGGGCAGTTTTCATTTTATTTTGTATGGAATTTTTCATATAGCCCTCATTTTACACTTGAAGGATATGGCTCCTCCATCTGCTAGGAACGAAGCGGACCAGCGCCTGAAACAGTGCTCATTGTATTTTGACCGATTTGATAGTTTTAAGAATGTGGCTATTTTGTTCGATAACTGACCAAACATAATTTTCCAAGTACTTGAACAGTATATTTGCCATTTTTAAAGGAAAAAAAGGCGGTGATGGTTGATGTAAGGTGGTCAGAATGCAACATATTTTTTTGGAAAATTCCAGGGTGATGATCGAGTACTATAGATAAAGATTCGAATCGTCGTCAATGATTCGCGAATGTTCGTCAATGATTCGCGAATGTTAACTATTAATGCGCTTTTAAGATCTTAAATATCATCGACAATTTAACAACACGCTGACTTAGTTTAGTGAAAGCAATTAACTTCCTTTCATCATCAAATTACCTTTTTCAAGTGCATTCAAAATAAAGCTACCAATTTGCTCTCTTGTGAGAATTTTGTATTTCTTAGACTATAGCCTATTTTGTATTTCTTAGCCTATACAGGGTAAGCCCTCAATATGTCTTTAAAAAGAAATATAAATAGGTAAAAAACATTTTAACTTAAACGGTTTTATTTTAAATCATCAGTTGTACTAAAAACTACAAAATAATTAGGATACAAACCTGCGTCTTCGTAGGATTCTGACGTTTAGTAAGAAATAAAAACGTGGTGTGCATTTGAAATATGGTTTTTATGCGCCTCACATTTTATATGTATTTATATGGTTTGTGTCCTAATTATTTTGTAGTTTTTAGTACAACTGATGATTTAAAATAAAACCGTTTCAGTTAAAAGGTTTTTTATCTAGTTCATAAATTCGATAGTCCGCCATTTTGATTTTTTAAGTTTGAGTAAAAAATTGTATTGAGTGACCTTAAACACAGCAACGTTTCAAGTATGAGACAAATCGGTTCATAAATAGGTTAGTCCGCCATTTTGATTTTTTGTCAAAGTTTTTGTTAAAAATTCTATTGAGTTATCTTAAACAGCGCAAAGTTTCAAGTTTGAGATATGAGACAAATCGGTTCAAAAATAGCTTAATCCGCCATTTTGATTTTTTAAGTTTTACTCATGAATTTTATCGAGCGACCTTAAACCTTATATATTTTATGACTGTGGACTGAAATCTTTTGACAGTGCTGTTACTTTGTGGATCGATAAATGTACTCGTATATTAGTAATTTGACAAATTCTAATACAAGATTATTATTAAATTCACATTATCCGAAATTATTTTCAGGGGTGTACCATGATAATTCATGAATATTAAAAGACCATTAAATTTACAGTACTTATTTTACAGTACCTATAATTTCTAAGGAATTCATTTCCAAAAATTAAAAGTTAAAACTTTTCATTTGACGCCTGAAATGTATCGAGATTGACAATTGCAAATGACTTTTTGGCTGTAGGTATTAAAGAATACGGTAGGTCTTATTAGATTTCTATCATATTTATTAATCTGACAAATATCCAAATTATTTATTATATCTTCTGTTTACGGTTAATGTTGGTCGTAAAAATATCAGTGGTAGAGCAAAAAGAAAACTGTTGACCAAAGTTGTAGATAGTTGAATTTCCTATAGCAAAATCAGACAATACAGTGAGCGGTGCATCAAATCAGGTATTTTTACTTTTTTATAATGCTGTTTATGATGGAATTGTTAAATGCAACCTTTTTTCAGTTTTTGTCAATATTACAATAATATGAGTTCCAATCGTTTCGAAGATAACAGCTATTCAAAATTTGGCCAATTTTTCAAGTTTCAAGATTTTTAGCATTTATTTATTTTAGATTTTACTTCATTCATCATTTTCAGTACCATTCAAGTTTCTGAAAGTCGAGTATATTATTTTAAAATGCTCTCCCATTCTCTCCTGGGATCACAGGGGACTCCAAGGTGACCTCTCCCTCAACCACTTGAGCAAAAAAAAATATATTTGTATGTTTATTTACAGGCGTGGGTATGTGAAAAAATCAAAGTGTATTTAATCTTTCTTTAGATCCTTCAATCTTTAATGGTCAAGGCAGCAAGATCAGCATTTTCCACGATAATTACGTTATTTCTTTTTGCTCCGTTTTTTCTCTTTTCGGCCTTGATGAATGACTCTGTAATTCTATCTCCACATAGAAAACAGTGTTCTCTGAAATTAAACTTTTCACCCACCGATCTTGTAGGTCTTGCATCTTTTGCTTTCATATTTGTTTTTCCACGGCGAACTGCTGCTGCTATCAACTTGGTGGTGTTGTGCTTTTTCTGGCAAGCAGTATGCACAGAAATCTCGCTCACACGTGTCAACAAACGCTCGTCTTTTTTTCAATTAAATATTGGACACCAGAGGGGTTTGTATCCCTTCGCCTTTACTACCACTATTTCATCCTCATCAAACTCCAGCGACAAATAAATCACGAACTTGCCCGTACATTCTAAATAAATGAGTATGACTGGCCACATTCGATGTAGTAGTCGATCTTTTAAGCACGATTCTCACGAGGCGATCGCAAGCGATTTGTGTTCACACGGTGGAAACGACAATCGGACCGAATTCGGACAGTTGCAGTTGCTTTAAAATGACGCCAAGCAAAATTATGCAAGGTTGTCACCGTCAAATTATAATATTTCAATTGCCGAATTAAGAATAATTTTGAGAAAAGAAATACTCAAAAAGAAACGCAAATTCTGGGTGAGGGGTTTGATATCAAGAAGGGGCCGATTAGGTGCCTCGCAGCCGCTTCTAAAGGAGCTAGCAATCGAATATAAGGCCGGATACAGGAACCATCCAGTTGAAACGTTTTCTACAGGAGGTCATATTGCTCGCGTACACTTTTATCGAAACAAAATACTACACTGAAACAAATTAATCGCTTTTGACTTCACGGGCCGTTCTCACGTTAACAAGATTCAACTCGGTTGATGACGTCATAGAATTGGGCTGACTCGAATCAAAAGTTGCTAGCCAGTCAAATTTTGTCGTTCGAAAAAGATGATCAACTTTTATTGAAAGCATGTTCTCACGAAGCGTTTATCGTCAATTCGGAACCGGTTTTAAGTTGACCGATAAAAATCGCCTCTTAAGAACCGTGCTTTAGAAACAGTTTGAAACTAAATCTGAAAGAGCTTAGAGTGTGTAACGTTTTTGTCCCCCCGTCAAGAATGGGTCATATTCTGAACGAATTGTTTTGCATAATTGCCATATGTTCTTGTTTTTTAGCAACATACGTAGACAATCTATGAAATATTCTTTGAATTATTTATTATGTAAATTACAATAGAATACGACATTATCTAGACTTATTCTACCTAAGACCTGATTTGGGTCCCAATAAAACCAACGCCAAAAACGCCAAATGTAAACGCCAAAAACGTCGATGGAAAAACATAACAAGACGATGTAACGGCTATTATAAATAAAGCTTCAAAAACATAAATACTTCTGGAAATGATGAAATTTTACTGCAAATTATTATAATTAATTAAAAAGTGTGTACAAAAACTATTTGACCAATGAGAACCAACGGTTACAAAAAGAAAAAAGCTGTAGGGAGTTTTTGTCAATTCATGGGCTCTTTTTTATATCGCAACTGAACTAATTACTGTGCTTATCGTGTCGGTTTCTCCTTTAAGTACCAAAGCTTGGAATTTTTAGTCCAATTTATAAGTGTGATATACATCTATCATTTATGTAGATGTGTAAGCTTCTTCGACAATTTACTTTAGATTTAGTTACTTTTAGATTTACTTACTTTTAGATTTACTTACTTTTCCTTAAGTTATGTTTAGGATTCTTATCATAATTATATCGTATGACATTTTTTCATATCACACTTGCAAGACAAGAACTTTTATATCACACTTGCAAGATAAATTAACTTTCCGAAATGTACCTATACCCAACAAGTTATCATCACTCGCTACCTTTTTTAGAATTTGGCTGGAATCCATCTTTGTCATAGCGGTAAATAATTAGTATTCCTTGATATCAGCAACGGCTGAAGATATCTCAAGATTCCTATTTTACACACTGTTTTTTTTTTTGTTAATAATTTATTATTTTGGAAGAAATCTTGGGATAGTAGCAATATATTATATAATAAAAATTAAAAATATTTATTGAATAATGCCTCACATATCATATAGGTATGATTTGATTCTTCTAGTTTATATTTCTACTCTTTGTTTGCTTGTCTCAATAAATAAGAGAAAGCCCAACAAGAACAATGAGAAAGTAAACAGTTAAAAGTGTTGAGCAATAAAATTCTACAATACAGTTTCCCTGTTATAATTTACATAAACATAACCTCTACCATCCACAGATAGGCATGGGGCACGTGGTAACCTGATACTTACATAAGATTTTTTTAATTACTAGTTTGGAATAAAGACATTCCAAATAAATACTTGCACTTGCATTCCTAATAAATATACTAGTCCCCCAAAAGTTCCCAAAAATGGTTACTGCGCTTCGCCCTCCATGTTGAAAATTGGCGGTTCGTCTTCAGATTTTTGTATATAAATCCTTCCAAATTCTGAGCTGCAGAATGTTTTATTGAATTTTCAAAGATCCCATTTTTTTTACAAAAATATACTATACACGTTGAGAATTTCTTAATAAAACAACAAACATATTTTTATATTATATTTTGTGTATTACCATACATTACAAAAGAAAAATATATGTACTGTATTTATAAAGCTTTTAAAATAAAGTGGAAAAATAATAGGGGTCGCTATTTATGTAACCAGTTGGGAAAAGTACTACTTTGTGTAACGAGCAGATTTCTGCTGAACGAGCGCGAGTTACACAAAATAGTGTTTCACAGCGTGTTTCATACAAGATTTTTTCTAATTTTCACCAATTTAATATTTTATGAGAAGAAAACTGAATTTTATACGTTTAAAAATAATCCAGTAGGTTGTAACGGTGTGACAACTTTTGTCACTTTCATAACTTGTCAGGTCTAAATAACCTACTATGAAATTACTTTTTACAAAACCAGTTGCGTAATATTTTACTCTTTGTAACTAGTTGTGAACAGTAGGACGTTTCCTACTGTAAAAGTGTCACTTTACATGTCAAAATTAGAAAATAGTTATTTACATTCCAAAAGCTGCGAAAGCTTACTTTTATGTGTGAGTTGTATTTAAATAGCCGAGGCTGTTTTAATACCTCCGAGCACATAAAAGTTCTTTTGAAGTGTGTAATGTATTAAACTTTTCATTCTTTCCTCCATTTTATAATATAAAACATAATTCAAAACTAGCATGTTTTACTTTCTAACCTAGCATGTTTTACTTTCGCTATGCCTATATAAAACAGAAAAGTACACTTTCGTATGAGGAAGAACGAAAAATATGTTGTGACTAGTTCAAATATGTTGTGACTAGAAATATGTTGTGATTAGTTCGTCATTCTCAATGTGGTCGTCATGTAACATATTTTGTCAGTTGTTGCAATATGATCTCTGGTAATACCCATACCCACAGGATATGAGACATGATTTTTTTACCTAGCGCGAGGCTATATTTTCGACACGTCTAGAGTCAAGCCCATAGCAATTTACTAAAAATTACTTTTATTAATTAATTAATACTTACAGGTTTGTAAGAAATTTCGCTTACGTTGTAGTGGTTACGTGTAAAATGCAATAACATTGCATTTTGGGTTGGACAAGATTTTATATGTTGGATTTTATATGTTGGACAAGATTTGATGCGTAGGGGGACACTACTTATAAACGGGGATGTAAACAATTCTTCCGCGATATTTTGAGAACCGTAAGTCTCAAAGAAAATTTTATAACTTTTTTGTTGACTTTTTTTCTACAATGTTGGTCTAGATACATCTCAGAGTGAAATTGAAAATGAATTTAAATTGCTTTTATTTGGTGAAGTGTTAGGGCGCTGCAAAAGGGATCAAACAATTTTATTTTCTGATCTTCTTTCTTTATCGGTTTCACTTTCTGATATTTTCATTTTGTTTGACTTTCCTTCGTTCTTTTCCTTCTCTTTTGCATCATCGCTTTTATCTCCTCATATTTCCGTTATGTTCAACTCTTCTTCTCTATTCTCTATTCCATTCAAATCCGTTTCTTCTTTCACTATTTG
>CAXKVY010002102.1:0-18881 GCA_964058915.1 Tetropium fuscum
GAAACCTGGGGAATGAAACCCAGGGTGGTCCTGTGGATTTACACTGCTATCATAAGACCAATGTTGGCCTATGGAGCTGTTGTCTGGTGGCCCAAGAGTCAACAAATAACAGCAAAACTCAAGCTAGGCCAGGTACAAAGAGTTGCCTGTCTGAGCATAACCGGAGCCATGCGAACAACACCAACGAGAGCAATGGAGATAATGCTGTGTCTTCCACCACTAGATCTACATCTAGAAGAAGTGGCTCTGACTACCATGACTCGCCTTAAATCTGTTGGCATACTACCAAATGCAAGCTGTGGCCAAACCAGAAGCCGCCTGTGGACTGAGGCTGTCAGAAAGATACCCCTTTTACAGGCATGTGCAGATGGTATTCCGCCTCGGCTTGTCTTTGATAAACCTTACACCATACACACTACTGGTGAAGACGAGGCCGGCGTTGAAGGTGTAAACTATGTCTTCACGGACGGATCAAAGAAAAAGGATGGAGCATGCTGTGGTATATATTCCAGGAATCTGCGACTCCGATGCAGCTGGACTATGGATAGAAATGCCAGTGTAGTACAAACAGAACTCGCTGGTATAACCATAGCCGCACAAGAGATTGCTCGCAGAGAAATAACGGGCAAGACAATAAGAATCTGCACAGATAGTAGACAATCACTACTGGCCCTGAAAAATTATAAAATAACTAAAGGATCAACATGGGAATGTCACCAAGCACTTGTGAGAGCATCTCAAATGAATAACATCTGCCTGTGCTGGGTCAAAGGACACTCACAATGCAACGGCAATATAGAAGCTGACAAACTGGCCAAGAAGGCAGCCAACCTGAGTATCCTTGGGCCTGGTCCTTCAAGTACGCTACCAGTTGCAGCGAAACTTCAATTAATAAAGGAAAACACCCACATAAAATTTAAGACGTTATGGGATGAAACAAGTAGCTGTCAGCTGGCCAGAAATCTCTTGAGATATCCCAGCGAAGAGACGGCGAGGAACTATCTGGCAATGTCAAGGGGTAAACTGCGATTTGTTACAGGAATCCTAACCGGACACTGCCGGGTGAGGAAACACCTCTATAACATGAGACAAAGTGACACACCCATCTGCAGAGGATGTGAACAAGAAGATGAAACGATCGAGCATGTACTTTGCGAATGTCCTGCCGTGTCATCGACCAGAGAATCCATATTGGGGGAACGTTGGCCTTCTATGGTCAATTTGAGGGAAATGCCCCTGGTCAACATCATCACATTTTTGTACAACATTGGGCTGGTCGATGACCTAGGGAGACATTTCCCTCACGGAGGAAGCACAAGGGGCCCAATGGGGCCTAAGTGCAGCGGATCTCGATCCGCACTCCGGACATATTCCAGATTCCAGATTCCAGGTACTTCACGGGTACAGAGATAAGAATAAAATCAATAATATTTTGCTATATATATATATATATATATATATATATATATATATATATATATATATATATATATATATATATATATATATATATATATATATCTATATATATATATATATATATATATATATATATATATATATATATATATATATATATATATATATATATATATATATATATATATATATACATCATATATATATATACATTTGTACAAAAGAATATTTGTACAAAGTCATACAATCCATAAAAGTAATGTTTGGTATAGTTTAAACTATACTTCTAACATACTTATTGGTTCATTTGGCCTATCGCGACCTGTTGTTGTACCAACGTCTTGTTTAGAAAACACATCAAAAAAATTATAACATCATAGAAGGAATAAGTGACTTCCTGTACCTACTCCATAGTTTTGACTTTATTCATTCTATAGTGTAATGTAGTTGTATTAAAAATATTGTATTTAAAATGGAACGACAACATTTACCTTTAGACTAGATCAATCGAGCGGTAGGCTTCTTCAAGCTGGCCTGAGTCGAAGTAGCTGAACGGATGGGTCTTTCCCAAAGTGCCATAGGTCGGTTATCGAGGCGCTTTAGGGAATCTGGAAGTCCGACCGGTAAAACCCAGGGCGTAACGCCAGGACATATTTTTATTGCTAAGTGCTAGAAGGCACCCTATAATTACAGCAAATGAATTGGTTACGGCGTTGCAGGGAGCGCATAACATACTCGTTTGTCAAGATACTGGGAGAAATCGTCTGCACGAAGCCAATCTTCGTAGTCGACGACAATTCAGATGTCCAGTTATCTCTAGAGGCAATTGCGCTGCAAGATATATTAGTGCCAAGAATATCAAAATTGGCATGCAACTACTTGGGCATCGGTTTTGTTCAATGATGAATCCATATTTGAATTTCACCCAGATTCTAGTCGGCCACGAGTGTGAAGACGATCCGGAGGAAATGTGGAACGTTTGGAGATACGTTCAGGAAATTCACACATACAGGAGCGGGACAATAATGCTACAGGGCGAAATAATTATAGGCGGGAGAACCGACCTCGTCTGTCCAAATGCTTTCCTAATAGGTCGGCAGTATCTGGATAGTATCTTCAACTCATTGTGCTTATATTTGCTGATGCTGTTGGTGAAAACCGCCACCTAATGCATGATAATGCTCTTCTTCATAGTCTTGTCTTTTCGTAAACAATTGCGTCAAACTTTCGCGTGAACCTCAATTTTTATAACCGGGTTGCACTTGACTTAAATTCCATATGGGCACAGGTCACTTTGTCTTCAATCTTCAACATCAAAATAATATTACAAAACAAAAGAACCGGCGCACGTACGTCAACCGTTATGTAAATATTGTAAATATAGATACACCAGCTGCGCCTTCATGTTGTTCTACAAAAAGTTACTTCAAAAATCCGGATATTAATATCCACATGTTAATAGTATTCAGAGGGAGTATACAAGGCGTCACAAGAATGACAGAATAACTGCAATTTTCGTAAAACTCTCCACTTGCTTTATTACAGCCTCGCATATTCTTCAGATCCTTCCGAATATCCTAAGAATAATTTTGTATCTCCCACGACCAGACTTGAAAGTGGCTTTTTTATCGCTGTGCTTTAGTAATAATACGCGCGAGGGCACAAGATATCATGCAGCAATATGTATAAATAAATGTTACGGAAATAAGTAGGTACCTACTTGTCTCTACTATATTCTACTACATTAGGGTGGCCATACACCATAACGTACCAAAGTTTCATCAAAATTGATTAACACATGGCTGCGTGACGGCCATTTAAAGCTAAATGCTTATGTGTTTGATGACCCGACACGTCCGGGTTCAAACTCTGCCAATATCGATCGGGTCAATACCAGAATTCATTTGTCATTTACGTTTATTACTATTTTTTAGATACCCACTAATTTCTTATTTTTTACATTTTGAGACTATCATATTCCGATGCGGGTTTCGCCCGTAAAGTTGTTATATACTACTGATGCATTTTAAAAATGGCAGATGAATATTACCATTATGGTCCGAGGCGATTCAAAATCGGTAACTCGGAGTTTTTGGGGTAGTGGATCACGATTTTTTTGTCAGAGAAATTATTAAAGATGTATATATAATATTTGATAACACCGGCCTGCCGTGCATAGTTTATACAGAATATGCCACGTCAACATACAACAAATAATATTAAACGTGATATATATATATATATATATATATATATATATATATATATATATATATATATATATATATATATATATATATATATATATATATATATATATATATATATATATATATATATATATATATATATATATATATATATTCATTCTTAGAATACACAAACCTAGTCTACTATTTATATTTGTTCTATTTGAACATATTATATATAAAAGCATTAGGCATACATATAATACATATATTACATATATACATTTATTTTAAAAGTATAAATGATCAATGAATTTAATCGTATACTGCTCTGAAGATCCTCAAGAAAGGTGAAAGAACTTGTACAACTTCTAAGTGGTTCGTTTTCGTGTGTATAGTGGTTCATTTCCGTATGTGTGTCCAGATATAGCACTGGTAAGTGTGTTTTCCTTCTTATTCGTGTATTTGCTTATTTCTATGTAATGAAATGCTACAAACCCAAGATTACTTTTCACATAATAAATATGAATAGCAAAGAATTTCAAAGCTAATATATATATATATATATATATATATATATATATATATATATATATATATATATATATATATATATATATATATATATATATATTGCGAACATATAATTCCAAAAGGTTCAGACACTAGTGAAATTATTGCTTCGGTAAGCGATTTATTCTTCTGTAGTATTAATCACGAGCTGGAGAACATAGAAGGCGTTAAGGGGATGACAGATGATGACTGTCGGCCGGTGCCGGTGGCCTGGAGACTTACGCCATGGAGCGTTTCTCTAGCTTTTAAACACCTAACTAAAAGCCTTAAATTACACTGTAATCTATGCAACCTTTAGATTCTGTGATGCTGTGGTTTCTTATATATATATATATATATATATATATATATATATATATATATATATATATATATATATATATATATATATATATATATATATATATATATATATATATATATATATATTACTTATCATCGGTAAACTTAATTAAAATAAAAAAATGTTCTAAATTATTGCACAAAATATTTTCTTTCTTATTATGGTTAATTTAGTGGGAATTTGGTAATAGCTATTTATATAACCAGATGGGAAAAGTATTATTTAGTATAACGAGCAGATTTCTGCAGAACGAGCGCTAGCGAGTTCCGCAAAAGGATGCGAGTTACACAAAACTGTGTCACCCAAGGTGTTACATACAATATTTTTTTCTAATTTTGACCAATTTTATATTTTATGAGACAAAAACTCTGAATTTTATAAGTTTAAAAACAATCCAGTAGGTTGTAACGGTGTGACAGCTCGTCACTTCCATAGCTTGTCAGGTCTAAATAACCTACTATGAAATGATCTCTACAAAACCAGTTGCGTAATATTTTACTTTTCGTAACTGGTTTTGAAAAGTGTCACTATACATATAAAAATTAGAAAAATATAATTTTCTAATTAAAGGAGCATAAGAAACTGCGAATATTTAAACTATAATATAAAAATAACAACCACATAATTTTCCCGAAATTAAAGAAACGTTTCCAACATTTAAAGAGCATAATAATTCTTCACATACAGTTGTGGCATAACCCTATTACCGTAAATGTATAAATAATGAAACAAAAATAATATTTTTCATATAAATGCTAAAACTCACAGTAACATAATGGTCACAGTAACATAATGCAGAATTAAATAAGTGCACTACAACTTGAAGATATCACAAAATAGAAACATATAAGTAAAAATACATAGTGGTACAATGCCGTGCACTAGAGGGTAATACCGTACACTGGAGAGTGTTATGGCAGTACGCGGGAATAGCCGCAATATACTAGGCGGGTTAAAATTTTTGAGTGCGATTGAATTCTACTCGTTCGAACACTGGCTTCACTGGTAAAAAAACAATACTCCAATTACTGTTCATAGTAATTTAAATTATTAGGAATTTTCATTTAAATTACGGACTTAAACTTGTTGTAGACAAAAAAGTAGCTTTATAGATTTTAATATAATATCGATATGTACAATAGAGAACATGACTAAAATTTTAAATATAAAAATAATACTAGAAAATATATCCTCGCGCGATCAGCATGACGGATCTAAACAGCGATAAAATTGGAGCGGCCCTAAACTAGCTGTGACGTCACAAGCTACAATATTCGGTAGGCGTTGCGCCGGAAAGCGGCCGAACTAAGTATGAAATCAAGCGTTCGAGTGCTGGGATTTAGCCGTTCGGTCTCCACGTTGTTTATAAAGTGTAGGCTGTGGCGTCACGACTTTGAACCTGTTTGAAACGGTTCGCTCGCAGGCGAGACTTTAATCTCTATCCTCTATTTTTAAGTGTCCTTGACCACTTTAAAAAGTTTCAGTTTTATACATTTATTTACGGAAATTGTTGTTAATATCCGCAGCGCTTTTATTTTACATAAAATTTTGTTCGCGAATAGGCTTGAAATTAATTTGAAAAATTTCGGAGTTGTGCTCAGGCCAATAAGTAGATATGGTAAAAATTAAAAGATCTTGGTACAAACAATCTGCCATTTAAAAGTATAATATTTAGGCTTTCTTTGGCATAGATTTACTAAAGAAATATAATTTTTTTAACAAAATACTGTTAATAAAAACATAGAAAGGAGTGAATTTTCCATAACGATATTAATCCCAATAGGAAATTTCCTGTTCCTTCAATTGCCATAATCGGAATTTCGGAAAAATTCCTTTCATGCAGAAAATAGCTTTTATGAGTTGATCCTTTTACCCTTTCCCTGCATAATTCCCTCTGCCGCACTCATCATAATCAATTTAGTGGTCCCCGTCATCCTATAAGTATGGTTCTTTGCTTTTAGTTTTTTTTAAAAGTATTTTTCGAAGATACTGTTAAAATATGAACCTCATTTAAATGAATAAATTTTTCCCCAAAACGGTAACCGTTGACCCGGTAAAGTACCCTTTTTCCACCACCTAAACCAGGTATGGGCAACCTTTGCTTAGCTGAGGGCGTAATTTTGGGACTTAATCAGGTCGCGGGCCGTAGGCAAGAGATAAGTATGTAATAGTGAATAAAAAAGAGACAGAAATTCACACATTTTTGTATTTATTAATTAATTATAATAGCACAATAAAACATATAAAAAGCACATTAATAAAAAAGATAGAAAAATCAAATGAAAATTAATGAGATACTTGAGTTTGAAGCTGAGAAACAAGATGGTCAATATTGGGGTACCAGTAGTACATAGGCGCAAAGTGTTTTCTAAATTAACATCTGTAAGCCAAGTACGATGCTTATTTTCATTAATTTTCATGATTGAAAAAAACTGCTCACATTTATACGTGCTTTCGAATGTGTAAATTATTTTTCGTGCGAAAAATCTCAAGTGATACTTTTCTTCGGAAAGGTATGTTCTGTAAAATTCGCTTAGTTCCACATCATCAAATTTCGACTTCAAATATGAGTCTTCTTGAAGCTCGATCCATTCCATTTGTAGGTGATGGTATTCAATGTTTTCGTGACTGGATAATGTTAAAGAATGAAAACAGTTTTTACTTCTCAGTTGTGTTTCCCACAAGCGAATTTTGTTTCGAAAAGCTTTAAGATGACTGAACAGCTGATTTACCAATTGCACTTGTTTTTGAAGCTTCAAATTCAGATCGTTTAAGTGTCCTGTGATATCTACCAGGAATGCCAAGTCATAGAGCCAAGTTGAATCTCAAAATTGCGGTAATTCTCTCTCATTAAAATCAGCTTTTTCTTTTTTAAGGTAATAAAACCTTTTTAGCATTTTCCTTTGCTTAGCCGCCTTACTTCTTAAGAATATGTTACATCATCGTGTTCTGTAGAGTTAATCCAAAAATGCTTTAAATTGGCGATGGTTAAGACGAATGGACTTAGAGCACAAGTTTTGTTGGTAAGTAATGCAATGCAGAATTATTAAATTACTTTCTTGCACATTTATAGCGGTTGCTCTTTCCTTTCCAGAATTCCGCTAAAAACTTTTCTTGAACCGACAATTGAAGGCGCACCATCTGCGCACACTGCAACTAATTTACACCATTGCAAACTATGTTGCTCAAAAGTACTTTGCACCTCTATAAAAATATCTTTTCCAGTAGTGGTCCCTGATTAGTAGAGTAATTTCTCTGTCACTGCAAATTTTTCATCTCGTATAAACATCTCGTATAAAAATAGCTAACTGGGCTGTGTCAGATAAATCTACTCTCATCCAAAGCAATCTAAAATGCTTGAAAATCAGACAATCTATGGGTCAATGTTGTTTTGATATCACTAGGCACCATATCTATACGTCGAACAACAGTACGTAGCGATAAGCTCACTTTCTCAAACTCTTTCTTCTTTTCTGGGCACAAAAGTTCTGCAACTTCTAGTTACTCTTGAACAAACTGTCCCTCAGAAAATGACTTCGATGTTTTCGCTATTTTGGAACTAATTATAAAACTAGCTTTAACAACACTGTCTAGATTTGATTTTTGTGAATTGAACATTTGTTGCTGTTTCCCTAAATCTGTTGAGTTTTTTAATTTTATCGTTTCTTGACTGACCCGTGAGTAAATTATATCGAGCAAAATGCTTGCTGGAGTTATGCCGCTTCATATTGTATTCTTTTAAATCAGAAATTGTTTCATTGCACAACGATTACATAGGTTTACCATTCTGCATGATAAAGTATTCATCAGTCCATTTGTCTTAGAATTGACGACATTATGTGTGCCCTTTTCGCATTCTTAAACCAGTCATGATGATAGAATTTGCTTGAATATTTCCCGCGTCGTACTCTTAACCGTACGCGAATATGCGATGCGAACATTGTCAGTTATTAAGAAGTGATGAGATGACACGCGCGCTGAGCGGTTTATATATTCCCTCAATAAGCAACTAGAATACTCTCGATCGTACGAAAGTTTATGATCGGCTCCCAAATGTTTACCTATTTGTCTCTTTCTAACGACTATTTCTGACTCGCTCTGTGGCGTTCCACTGCGTACGCTTAATAATATTATTTATCGATTTGAATTGATATTGCCACTTGAATTTTGTGAATCTGGCCCGCGAGAGATTCTGCAAATTTTACTGCAAATTTAGGCTTCATTAAAATGAGTAGAAACTTTAATTTTACCCCATTTTAAAAAAACGGGAGAATGTTCACACTGCCAATATCCTTTAGCCATACCGGTCATTCCTTCCATGTTTTGGGACGACCGAAACTACAATTTCAAATTTTCAGCTGCATTAAAATGTGTATGTTGTACAGGTCATTAGGTAAGACAGCGGTTTTTAAAGTTAGGGCGAATGCGCCGATGCCAATTTATATTTGTCCAAAAAGTGTCCTGTATCTTGGTTCTTCAAGTATGGGGCCAATTTCGTGTTGCATTTGCTGCATTGTATGTATGACAAAATGTAGGCAATAAGATGCCGGACTTTTTTGTCATTGCTAGTCCGTCTCCACCAAAAATCGGCAACTCGAAGTTTTCGGAGTCGGAAATTACGATTTTTTTGTCAGTTTTGCCATTATGGTGTGATTCGGCTCAAAATCAGTATCGCTATTCATTTATGAATTTTTATCAAAATAAATATTTAAGGTGTCATGGTGGCTAATGAATTTGACCACTTATGACCCGATTCACCTCAATATCTGTAAGCATCTCGATTTTTTTGGAGTAGCAGATTACGATTCTTTTGTTGTACTACATATTCAAGATGGCGGCAGCAAAGTGCTGGATGTTTTTCCGTTTATGGTCCGATTCGACACAAAATCATTTTCGGAGCCGCATATAATGAATTTTTTGTCAGAACAAATAATCAGGATGGCTGATGAATTTTGCCATTATGGTCTTAAAATTGGGATCTCGGGGTTTTCAGAGTCGCAGATCACGAATATCTTGTCAGTAGAAAGTATTCAAGATAGCGGCTCCACGATACGAAGCATTATTTTTCGGCATATATAGGTACAACTTAATACCATTACAAATGTATTTTTTTTAATACCTTCAATAAATTCGTAAATAAAGTTTGCAAATAATTTCAATATTTATCAAATTCCAGATCCCATAATATAATATGTACACTTTACTTAATTCTCAATGTCACCCGTGTTTGCATTTTGCACAGAATTATGAATTCCTAGGAGAACTAACATAAAATGTTCAAATTACGTACTAGACATCCATTTCTTTGACAAAAACTCCGCTAGCACGTATATTATGCTGATGTTCCTGATGATAAGCATTGAATACAGGAGACTCATACACAACCATTTTTTTTAGGGAAACGTCAATAGCGAAGTTTACCTCAATTTCCTCAGAATCGAAGTTTTGCCGGCCTTATTAGTTTTGTTCCCCCATAATGAAGAGATATGGTAGATGCAAATATTTGTTATTTGAAAAGTACGGTTTATGCCACTTAACCACAGGATATCGAGGAACTGAAAAGAAGAATATTGAATGCTGCTCGTAAAATACCACCTAATGTTATTCGGTCTTCTGTTACCGCTCTTCAAGATCGAATTGATTACCGCCAGATTGTAAATGGTGGCCACGTCGAACAGTTATTTTAAAAACATGTAGCTTACGAGATTTTCCCAAGCAAAGTACTAAATTTTAATTAACATCTCCATTTTTAAATAAATTAAGTTTTTTTCAGAAATCTTCATTTTTTGTTGAACTGTTTAAATTTGTCAACAAAATGTTCTTTTATAATTTCACAATATATATCACAATATATATATATATATATATATATATATATATATATATATATATATATATATATATATATATATATATATATATATATATATATATATATATATATATATATATATATATATATATATATATATATTTATTTATCTTCTTTGCTATCTTCATGTATATTTTTGAAGGGTTTATCTTGGGATAGTAGCAATAAAATGATTATATTACTTGACGTTTCGGTCCCTTTTTTGGGCCTTTTTCAAATGAGTATTTTATTTATGACATATTTGACATAGGCAAAAATGACAATTTTAATTAATTTATATATATATATATATATATATATATATATATATATATATATACATATATATATATATATATATATATATATATATATATATATATATATATATATATATATATATATATATATATATATATATATATATATATATATTGGAGAGTTTATCTTGGGATAGTAGTAATAAATAAATATATAAAAGGATGACACGCAAAATCGTGAAGCGTTCCACATTTTTAAGTAATATACTCAGTCGTTTTATTGCTACTATCCCAAGATAAACCCTCCAAAAATATATAAAGATAGCAAAGAAATTAGAAGATATATATATATATATATATATATATATATATATATATATATATATATATATATATATATATATATATATATATATATATATATATATTGCTTCCAAACAAATTTATAATTAAATATTTATACAATATTTTATATTTAAACAAATATACATGAGATAATATATCTACAAACATTAAAAATTTATAAATTATGAGATTATGTAATCAGAGTAATTAAACAAATAAATATTTCGAAATATTGGAATGTGTTTGAAATAAAATTAATATTGATTAAATGTTCACGTTTTATTTGATATTAAAAATGTCAATTATTATTCCAATATTTTAAATTTATTACCAAAATTGAGGATATTATTAAAAACTAATTAAACTAGTTCATATTTTTTTTTATTGAAATATGACTGTCTATGGGGCAATTTGTCTATATGTATCACTTAACTATTTTGTTGCCGATTTCACATGGTATTAGTAATTTCCTATTTTTAATGTACATAATATCATTAAATATTTACGGCATTATCCAAAAACATTCCAAATCTCAATTTCAAATTCTAATTCAATTATATTTGATCACATTAATACCCATTTATCTGATTCATTAGCTAGCAATCCTCTCGACTATCATTCATTTTTATTCCTTATCAATCTGACGTTCCTCTAATAATCTTTTTCCTTGCACGGCCGATAATATTATAATTATTTGGTTGCAAATTTGTATGAGTATTGCTGAATGTATCTAGTTTGCGTTGGTTTAAATAATTTTTAAGTTTGCAACATTTTTGGGTTTCCGTTTGAATTTTTTGTTTGCCTTGAACTTGATTATGGAGAGGGAATAAAATAGTTTTCCAATATATTTTCGTCGTAATAGCTTGCAAATGAGAAATGAGTAAAAACCCATCGTGTTGACGGTGTTGTGTTGAGAATACATATCATAAAACCATTTAATATTCTATTGTTTTTTTTTCAAAATTTCCGGTTTGGTGGTACAACCTGCACAAGCTGCAGGTACAAGCTGCAGGTGTAATATGGATACCCTTGTTGTTTTCCCTTTATATTTCGTCTGTATCTTATTTCTTTCTTGTTTTTCGTAGTATTCCATACAACGTTTTTATTTTGTTTGATGCCCGCAGTAACATCCGTCTATTTTAATGTTATTTATATTTAGCTAATAATTCTATTATATTTTATTATTCGAACAATTTTTGTGATGTTTTAATAAGTAGATGAATACAAATTAATACTCCGTTACAAATTAATATTAAGTTAATGTTAAATTATGAAATGTACATATCATTAATAATGTGTTATATATTTCGTTTTTCATGGGACATCATAATCATAACTTAACGTAATGTAAATATCAGCAATAAATAAATATTGCTTTTGTGATATTTTGTGAAGTTTGTGTAATATTTAAAAATACGTATTTTCATTCTTATAACTGTTTATTATTTCTACAACGGTTATAACAACGGTCATACAGCAGAAATGAGAGAAACCAGCATAATGTACGTGATGGGGTGGCCATCGAAAAAAAAGGGGTGGTATGGACACCTCCCACGTGGAAATATTTAGGATCTTTATCTACTGAGAAAACTGAAATCCTGAACAATACTAACTCTAATATTGTTTCTCCTTTTTATCTGGTGAGAAAGCTGAAATCCTGAACAATACTGAAACTAACATTGTTTTCCCTTTCCAAATTTTAAGTGTAATTTACGTGTAGTAAATTGAATAATATCTAAATATAGTTCAAACTTTTCAATATTGCATAGCGAACTGCAACTAGATACAACGTTTAGTTATATCGAAAAATGTTACCCCTGTATAACGTTTATCATAACGCATTTGTGAAATCTGAAGGAAAATATCATGCTACCAAACTTGTTTTAATTTTTGGCTTGGCGGATGCGCCAATATCATAAGGACTATATATTTTCAGTGAACATTACCGACTTTAAATTGTGTCAGTGTGGCATGAAAGATAAAAGAAACGGATATGCGACTGTCAGTCTCAATGAGTGACCTACCGACCACACTAGCCCGTGCTCTGGGAGCTTGAATACCAACTTAATCCGCAGAGGCTCTGTAATATTGGGCCGGTAACACATTGTAATGTCATTGATGATCTGTAACTGAGGAAGCTTTAAAAATAATTTTCACAAAATATCAATAATTGCGGCCATCTCTGAACTGGCCCACTGAATTATTTCCAATAGTGAATGATGTTATTCTATGTAATTACTATGAAACCATTTTTTTATGGCGCGCAACGAGGCAATTTCTAGTAACATTATTAAGTTATTTTATTATATTTCACATCGATAATTTCGTATTCCAAAAGAAACTCGTATAAATAATCAATACATTGAATATACCTACTTATATAAACACAGAAGTGGAAAACAAACCTAAAAACGGATATAATAAGAAATAAAAAAATAATACTTTTATTTGAACGTACTTTTATTATTAGGTTTTTATATTAATCGTCCTATTTCTTGCCTTTTTTGCCCTTGTCATTTTTGCCCTTGCCTTTGCCCTTTGCATTTTTCTGTATTTTTCGTTCGATAACTTCATCTGGCAACAGAGTAAGCTTTTTCTTCAATTTGGGCCAACCTACAACAGTTTATACAGGATAATTAACTGAGTTTTAATCGTTGAATCCCATTAAAGTGTAAATTGAATAAATTTAATTCGAATAGCATTTAAAGTACCCCGTTTAGATTTTAATTGTAAATAATTAAACGTTCGATAGGAAATATCAAAGTATATATATATATATATATATATATATATATATATATATATATATATATATATATATATATATATATATATATATATATATATATACATATATATATATATATATATATATATATATATATATATATATATATATATATATATATATATATATATATATATATATATATATATATATATATATATATATATATATATATATATATATATATATATATATATATATATATATATATATATATATATATATATATATATATATATATATATATATATATATATATATATATATATATATATATATATATATATATATATATATATATATATATATATATATATATATATATATATATATATATATATATATATATATATATATATATATATATATATATATATATATATATATATATATATATATATATATATATATATATATATATATATATATATATATATATATATATATATATATATATATATATATATAGTACCTATATAAAAGGGGTATTTTCATATCGGCATTCGGTCCATTTATCAGTGGGAACCCACGTGTCTGACAATGTATACGTTTTAATGTTTCAAGAACGCTTAAATAACACTCGGTTTCTCAATTTTGTTTTCAATGGAAACCTACGTATTCCGGGATACAATGCATGTACTAAAATCCAACTTGATGAATCATCTGCGGCACTACTTTTCGGCCATAAAAATATTCACAAGGGAGAGATATTTCTTCATGAAAATATCATGGCATGTGATTTTCACAAGACTCCACTTTCTGGGTTAAACCAAGGAACATCACTTTTTAAATGAATAAAATATTTGGCTAGTATAGAAACTAACTTAAACATAATCTAGTAGTAAATAATAAATACAATTAAAATTAATAAAAATGAACAGTAGGCCAGGCCGTAAAATAAGGCCCAAGAAAGAAATAATTCCCGGAAATCAGTATATTGAAATTGAATTTAATTGATTGAATGTATTATAATTTTGAAAACGGTACTTTTTTCACTTTTCTCTCAGTAATTGAAAAAGTAATGATTGATACCCTACTACTAAGTACAGTTGCGGCCACCCAAATGTGAACGAATTTTGGTTGTCATAGAAATTGAAATTTCTATGACAATGAATCTATGCTTGATTTTCTCGCTGTAAGTCAGACTTTCTTTAGTGGCGTACCACAGAGAGGGTATTTTGAGAAACATATTAGTATTTTCTATTACAATGAATGGAATGACAAAAAGTTGACAGTAATATTACTACTTTATGTAATAATTAATTAACTACTTTATTACTTGTGTAATAGTCCCTATTTACACAGTATAATTTTATTATTGGTAAAAACTGTCAATAAAACAGAAGTGAAGAAAAATAATCTGTATGTTTAAAAAATACAACAAAACATTAATGTTAATGAAAGTTGTATATTTTATATTAAAAAACCCTGGCAAGAGGAACACCGACTAAAAAGGCTCAAATAAATTGAACCAGAGCATTGTCTTCATTCTCAGTGGAGACCTTACCTACATCTTGCCTTATAGGCCTTTTTAATCGTTGTGAATACTTCTTTAGCCGCATGAGAGTGACTTTTCAAGGTCACGACACATTTTATAACATTTTCGTCTCGCAAGTGGGATAAAGCATATGACAGATATGAAGGAGAGAGAGAGAAACAGATATATCGAATACAGTTTTGACTTGGGCAACAATCCCCCACAAGTGTTCTAAAGCAGAAATAAATTTTGATCTAATGAGAAACAGAGATAGCGAATGCAGCTTTGACTTGGGTAACGATCCCCCATAAGTATTCTAAAGCGGAAAGCAATTTTGATATAATTTATAAACGATCGTGGCAGAATCGGAATTACCAGAATGCAATATTACTTATGCATATCCTGCTGGATATATCTGGATTGGGCTTCCGAATCTGATCCAAATGGATGATGATCTTTTTGCGGAGGATGCGTCCTTGCCACTACTTCACTTTCTTCGCGAGAAATTCGGTTTAGATATGAATAACGACCGGAACATTGCCACGACTAAATCAGGAACAACGATTGATGCTATATGCTAGAGAAATCTACGCCATTTAGAATCACGAACATAATATATGTGTCACACTTCAGTTACCATCAAGCCTGTACAATACCTCTCTCTCTCTCCCTCTCCCTCTGTCTCCCTCTCCCTCACTTTCTCAACGAATCGGTAAAGAAATATTCACTTCTATCACGAGTACAAGCAACGCAAGTACTGGCACGCGGATTTTTTTTAATATAAAATATACAGCTTTTACTATCATTTAAACCAGCGGCCAATTTACTCAACGACTGTTGACGACCGACGTTTTCTTCTAATTTTGCTACAACCATTGCTCTTTGTGCGTCAGTTAAGTGCCTCGTCATATTTAGACTGACGTTTTTAAATTTATTACCAATGACAGTATTTGACATTTACGGCGGCTATGATTTAAAGTCTAAATTACAGTATACAATTTTGCCGTTCACATTTGGGTGGCCGCAATTGTACGTGAAAAACTTGACATGAGAAAAAAATGCCTTTTTTCTCATGTCCACCGCAACCGCAAAAAAGCCGCATAACGATTAGATAAAATTAGGGTTTCGGAAGAATATTTTACTAAAATCTTCAAGGGGGTCGCCGGAACGGTTTCACTAGGGGTTGCTTCGTACAACCGATGTAGGAGGTCATCGTAAAATGTGACGAGACGCTACTGATCTGGAGCAAAGCGCCCTTTCTGCCCAACACCTAGGAGACATAATATGTATCCTACTTAAAGTACAGGAAAATTAAAATAATTTGTTTTGAAATATAAATTTATGGACAGATGGCGAGTTGGGTAGCTTGTTCTCTTAAGACTAGCACATACGTTTGCGGATATACCGAAATTACAAAAATATAATGAAATTTCTTAATATATTTCTTAATATATTCTCGCCTCTTTGTGTATTTTTAGATGAATTTTGATGTAGTGATATAGTGATGGATAATCTGTTCCCTATGAAATGCCAGAAGATTAATTGTATAAATCTACAAGTTTCATAAAAATCACCTTTACTGTAATCCCGTGTGAGTCGTTGGATAGCTTGCCCTTCGTCGTTCAATTATTTTACTCTCTTATGCCAATCGGTACCTCTCAAATGTAACGAAGAGTTATAGAACGTAACAGCGATAAGCTACAGCTGAGTAAATGAGCGGAATGCCGACTTGATTGCTGAATTAGTCTAGTCCTCTCGTTTGATAAATAATTAACGTTTTTAGAGCATACACTGCTAAAAGTACATGATTATGTTAAATAAATTATCATATTCATTTGAAATATTTACTTAAGCCGCTGACTGAAAGAATAGGAAGAGATACGAAAGGAGAAATACGAAGTATGAAAATATTTTAGAAAGTAGACCATTTTTTGTCAAAACGTGCCTCCAAATTTTAAAAATCAAATCCAATTCGTTTACGAGATATATTTAATGGGCAACCATTAAATATATTTCGTGAATTATCCTGTATATGTGGCAAAGCAAAAATTATTAATAGACACAATTTATTTAAAAGATATAGCGTAAGGCAATAACGCTTTCGTATCAAGTTGACCGCCTAAATATCCGTTTCTTGTGGGATATTTTCCTGATTCACGACCCGCTGTCCGAGGGGATGCGGTCGAGTAGGTCCTCTTCCACTCGAGGCTAAATTTATGTGCATTAGAGAAGAAACTTAATATAAAATTCTAGAAGCATAAACACTTTCTAACGCGTAAATTGAAAGCTATAAATCTTAAACACCCCATAATTATTTTTACGCTATAAAGATGAACTGACCTATACATTTCTCATATTTATACAAGTCTGGGAATAATTTGTATGGATGGGTACAAATCAAAAACTCACTGAACTTTTAAATTAATTTTTATCATTTAACATACAGAGAACTAACTGGTCTTGGTTTCCTTCAAAGTAGGTTCTTGCCGACTCTACTCACATCACCGTGCAGTCCTTATTTTTGCAACCTCCTTCAGTACCAGCGGTGCATTTCTCTTACTCTCATCAATGGTGTGGAAACAGAGTCCTTCCAGAACTGATTTTAATTTGGGAAATAACAAATAGTCACAAGGAGCAAGATCTGGGGATTAGGGAGGCTAGGGAGGAGAGTCATCGGATTTTTATGTAAAAACTTGCGAAGTGGCAAGGTTGACTGTTCAGGTGCATTGTCATGTGAAAATATAAGGATATTATACAGGAAAGATGGATGAGAATGCGAGCTTCGATATATCGGCTCCGACTAAAACTAAGATTTTTACCAGGCAACCAGATTCTAATGACTATTTTTAAGAGAAAAGTTCGCAACAAATTTAACCATGCTCTCCGCTTCGTATTTTCTTCGTTGCTAATCAATAAAAATTGTTTTTCTCCAAGCTTCTTTATTCTTTACCTGGGTAATCTGGCAATTCAATGTGTAGCTCACTATTATGTTATTAGCTTATTAGGTAACACGAAACTATTATTTCGACGTCACTTTATTACTAAGCATATTATAAATTTAAATGTTCTTTACATATATTTACAACATATGTTATACCTATTTTTCTAATTTTCACATTTAACGTGACACTTTTCAAAACTCTTTGACGTTAAGAAACGTCTTACTTTTCGTAACCAGTTACGAAAAGTAATATATTTCATTTCGTAGGTTATTTAGACCTAACAAGATATGAAAGTAACAAGTTGTCATACCGTTACAACCTACTGGATTGTTTTTAAACGTATAGAATTCAGAGTTTTCATCTCATAAAATGTAAAATTGGTGAAAATTAAAAAAAATCATGTATGAAACACGTTGGAAAACATTATTTTGTGTAACTCGCATGCTTTCGCGGAACTCGCTAGCGCTCGTTTCGCAAAAATCTTGTTACACAAAATAGTACCTACTTTTCCCAACTGGTTACATATTAATAGATATTGTATTCTTTGAATTAGTTACTGGATAGGGCTGGAACCTTTGATGTAATTATAACACTAGGAGTAGTTTCTACAAACACCAAAACACATTCACTTCGCTCGACGCGCGTTTCCCTCAAAAATTCATAAGCCAGGGTGCGTCCAATAGTATCGTCTATT